>KN511575.1:0-17357 GCA_000787155.1 Scartelaos histophorus
GGAATCCAGAATACACACTTTTTCAATGAGTCTGGTCACCAGTGGATCTCCTCATTTTCCGATGAGCATGATTGGCAGCTGGATTAGCCAATCATGTATAAATTATCTGTCTGTATCGGAAATAAAAAATAAAATAAAAATAAAAAATAAATGAAAGAACTGTCACTGAGGTCTAATAAACTTAATCTACAAGCAAATCCCTACACTATTAATCTGAGGTCATAGAAATGTGATTTTATTTGTAAATGATAGGTGATGAATGAGCTCCTTCATCTCAAATGTGTCACTGAAAAATAACTAATCCTGACTGCATGATCAAGTTTGGCTGGGCTGAAGATGTGACTCAGGGTGTGGGGAGCACACAGATATCAATCTGTAGCTATAAAAAATACAGAGAGAGATGTCATTTTGGATTTGTCAGGTAATGTGCTAACATGTGCCTGAAAATGTCTTGGTTAAGGTTTAAGTCTAGCTCAAAACTTGAATGGATCATAAAATGAGCAGAAATATCACTGTATTCTCCATATGCTCTCTCCAAAAGAACAATATGCAACTTCATCCATGTTCTAATTTAGTTGGTTGGTATATCCCTAAAAGAAGCAAGAAAGCATAGCCACTTTAATGAGTAAAACTGATAGTATTCATGTGTATTGTGCAATTTATACACAATATATACTTATACGCTTCATGTTTAACTTCAAAGTCCAATCAAGCATTATTATTGTTGATGGAAATGTCCCCAACACTTTCCTGTCCTTTAGTTTTGAGATCTGAGTCTAATAGTCAGGTGCAGGTGATGCTGTGTTGTTCAGTGTGCATTAAAGAAGCCGGCAGCGAGACAGTACAATTACTCCAAAATCTACTCTATTACAGTAACTTTAGTATTTTTAATTAGTTCCTTCCACTCCTTTAGTGTTACTGGTAAAGTTTGTCCTATTGTTGCTGTCTTAAGTTAATATACATATGTGCCTTGCTATTTATTGTTTCCTGACTTCTGCAGTGTTCACGTCACGCAACTGTGGGATTGTGTTTGTGCAATATCATTTATCTGAAATGTTATGTTTATTTGCCAACACTGACACGTCTGGCATTTGCGAGTTTACATTGTGATTTGGGACCCGCACTGTACTGTAGAGGCTAAAGGTGGTCAAGGTCATAGAGAAGAAGGAAACGAGCAGTACACAAGGAAAAGGAAGTGACAAGTGCAGTGAGAAAAGCCTGCCACACTGGTTCACACACAGACACATTTAAACATGAGGTTAGCGAGCCCACTCCTCTCTCCATACAACTATATTAAAGGGCTCGAATTAGGCTAATGTCTAATCTGGGTTATAATGTAGTTTCCTCACCACAAACAAACCTGGAATTGTGTTTTGTTAACACACAAACCTCCATAGCTCTTCTCTCAAATTAAAAACACTCTGTTCCACCTTGTGATCTCATGTGGTAATACAGGAAGTGCTCCACTGTGTTTATAAACTGCATACACCTTCACTAGAATCATTTAGATAATTTCAGCCCTAGAATTGCAAATCTCTACTGAACAAAAAATACAGAGTAGCTGCTAACTTGAAAAATACCATTTCATGATGTCAAAGAGGAAAGAAGGGCATTTTGAGCTTGGGAGATGTGAACAGCCTAATAGTAAAAGATAAAAGATTACTCAAATATGTGTGAATAAAGCTTTGCGTAATATAAGACCTTGAACTTACCGTCACGGTGCCATCCTTCCATTTCCTCGTATATTCCATATACAGGAAGCGATTAGGATGCCATTGTCAGGCAACCTTTCCATTAGGATGGCCAATAGAGCATTATAAAGAGCTTTTCATTTGTGCTTCTCAAACTAATCTCATAAATAATAGAAGAAAGATTGTCTGCTATTAAGACAGTTAGTCGTACCAATCCCACCTGTTCATCAGAATAGCACTGCATAAATGACAATAATGAGACAAAATGTACTAGCAGTAGCATGTTTATTGCATCCACTTGACAGTCACAATTCACAAGAACAAGTACAGTTGCAAGGATTTGATTGACAGATCCAATACAGCAGATTTTTAATGTTGCCAACAAGAGGGGCAGAAAAAAAACAACAACTCTTAACTAAAAAGTATTGTGATTCTAATTAAATTTGCAATTTATGTGCTGTATTCAAGTTTCAGTTCAGTGCATTTTCTTCACTCATGAAGATTTAAGACATAAAAATGTATTATATACTCTTACTGGTGGTTATACATTTCCATACTGTGTAATTCCATACTGTGTTAGGTCAGCTCTGTGGAGAGGTGATCAAGCTCATATAAGAACGTATTTTTCTGACAGGATAAAGAAGTACTCAATTATTTTACTTAAGTAAAAGTACAGATACCAGAGCAAAGAAATAGTTAAGTAAATGTATCACATGAAAAAAATCTACGCAAGTAAAAATATGAAAGTACTTATAAATGTACTGAGAGTATTTCTCATCTATTTTGAGGTCTAATAAAGCTTCAAATGTATTGATTTTGATAACAGAAATAATTGAATTAGTATTTTTTCCTAACTGTTTCTATTTGGATGCTTTTGTTTGCTCTAATTATGAAAGTGTTCAAAATAAACCCCAATTATTTTCAGCAGGTCTCAGACAATAATAAAAAACACTTTTACTTTTAGTTCAGCTCAATAATGTAGTGGAGTAGAAAGTACAGATACCTGCTCACAAATGTAGTGAAGAAAAAGCAAGTATCCACTTCTTAAGTACAGAGGCATAACACTTAAATACAGTACTTTACTACTTTTACTTGGTTATGTTCCACCACTGGTTTCTGATATATTATTGAGTGTCTCTTGAGGACGTCTATGTTAAGACGAGACTGTGGAACATTCCAGACAAAGCATTGACTTACCCATGGTGTAACTTTATGGGAAGATCTAAATATGAACTGAACAAGACTCAATTTAAAATGTATGAGTGAGGTCTGGTCTACAGAGGTTACCATTCCCCCGCATATAAAAGAGTATTTTGTTGTTTGCTGCTGGGAACATTATGCTACCTCAGTAATTGTTACCTTTGCATTTTAATAACTCAGACCATTTAACTTGCAATTTTGATTTTTGATTGTGATTAATTGTGCAACCCTACCCCCAACCAGGTCATAAAAGTAATGGCGTCTACGTAATAATCCTCAATAATACATTTCCAGTGTGTTCTAGTTGAAACGGGTATCGCTCCACTTAAGACTGTGTTCAGAATTGTTTTTGCTTTGACACTAAAGTTTTAATAACTCTACTAAGGAAGCCGGGTATTTGCCAGCGTTGGTTTGTTTTTTGAGTGAATAACACAAAATCATGATCAGATTTTTATTAAATGTTCGGAAAAGGTCAATAACTGGCCAAGGAAGAAGTTATTAGTTTGTTCTGTGATTCTCCACGAGAAAAACTTTTGTATTTTTGTCCCCAAATGAAACCTGTAATTCATTTTATTATTTATTACAATTTGGGGTGTTTATTTTGATACTACAGAATAGACTTGATACTCGATACCAATTCTGATATGACAATTATAAAAAAAACACTTTATTTAGACAACATAATGTGATTTTCAACATTAAACTGTAGTACTTTCTTTTTCTTTTCCTCCATAGTGGTCCATGGGCATATTCTAATCTAGTCTATGTGGTCTACTTGGTCAAGAAAAGCTTAATTTTTTTAACGTGAATGTAACTTTTTTAGTATCACTACTTGCTTATGTAAGAATCTAGTTTCGATACTAGTTTCAGTATCAATGAATATCTGATTTTTGATACTTTTGATGGACAGGGGACTAGAATTAGATTTAGCTGTTCATTTATTTTTGTGTTAATGGCTAAATACATGTACCTTTTCTGTTCAATAACTATCTATTATTTGTTGGTTGGCTTTAATAATACAATATAATATCAAATTGACAATCAAACTGCTGTGTTGTCTCTAACTCGGACCTTGTTGTTAAAGTTGTGAATACAGATTGCAGCCCGTCTTCGTTTCTCAGCACTGTGAATGATCTCTCCATATTTGTTCTTTTCAGACTCAAACGGCTGCCTTACTGGGAGCAGCCATCTGTTGAACATCACACTGACCATGCACCGGCTCCTCATGTCTCCCGATGACCTTCTGGACAAACTCATCTCTCTATATCCTTTAAAAAAACGCCCAAAACTCCGAAAAACACCACCACTGCCGCCGCTCCTCTGAATAATGCGGTGGCTAATTCTGTGCAGTGAGTGACATCAGATTTCTGCTGTTACTTTGTGCCTGCCTGCGCTTTCTTCTGGTTGTCAACAGCAACGGGCAATCAGGCTTGTTCTTGGCTCGCACAATGCATCTGTCTGAAGCTGTCACTGTAGAATGTGGAGGAAAAATGTCAGTTTGTCGTTCGAGCTTTAGACCCTTTTCTCCACCGAATCTGAGAGCAATTTTGATTTGAGAAAAAGCCTGCTGATTGAAGAGGCAGGGAGTAAAGTAGGTTTGGATTAAGCAAAAGGGCAGTTACTTGGACCAAGAAATGCTTAAAAAAGGGAGAGCTACAAAATACGCACAAACAAGTACTCAAAACTGTAGATGGCACAACAATAATCTGATCATTGTCTGATTTCTGGAGTTATCTGATTTTAGAAATGTCATTTAAACTGTTGCATTTGATGTGAGTAATCGGATTTCACAAACAATATAAAAAAGTGGCAAAGACAAAAAAAAAGAAAAAAAAGAAGGTATTATTTAAAATATAATATTGTATTGTTCTGAATTCAACAATTACTCTAAAAATCCGTTGTTTAGGTGACGCCACTGTGTGTTTTTGATGATCAGACTTCATAAATCACACCATAAATCAGATCTAATTTTTTGATTATTCAATCTGATTTTTACTGAGAATGTAAATGTAACCAGTGATGTGATGAAGTGGCAATACAAAAATGAGTACAGTAGCTCATGTTAGTGGTTCTGGTGAAGAGAAGATGGAGAGGCTGAGGTGACTGATCTCTGCTGCTGTAATGGTAATGTGTGTGTGTGACGTGAGCAGAGGATATTTATATATTCACTTTCCCTGATGGATTTTACACTACAATGTCAGAACCATGACGTGGCAACAACTGAACGGAGCATTTTCCCACAAACCCAATCGGTTCGGTCACTGCGCTTTTTGGCAAGACACCTCACCCCCAGTTTGCCTCCGTATCAGCGGTGGTGCAGATCGGCAGCCACGTTCTTTAGCTTGACCCAGGGCAGCTTTGCATGAAAGGTGATCAACATAACTAAGTCTCTATTTTTATTATTCAAATACGAGGCTCTACGCATGATTGAACCGAAACTCTGGAGGGAGATAACGCAAGAAAACTACTCAATAATGGTAATACTGAATAATATTATACATGACCAGTGGCGTCACAGAGAGCAAATCGCAAAGGACCCGGACTGGAGCAGCTTTCCCATTCTAGGCGTTAATTACCTCTGCTTCGAAAAGGCTCCACTCCGGCTATATATAAACACAAACTAAGAGACTGCTATTTCCAACCCTCTCATTCAGGCCTTAACATGTATATCAACTAAAAGGTGTTTGTACACGAGGGGAGGGGCGGGCGGGAGAGGGAAGGGGGTAGTTGAGGGTTCGGATCACAGGGGCCCTTATAACAGCCTTCATCACCGTCTGGCCTTGGGTTTGCGTGGGCCGGTTCTTCTGCTCCCATGACGCAATTAGTCTTTTTCTGGGCACCACTCGAAGCTGATTTCTAACCAATCGACAGCTTTAAGTGTCAGCATTATTTGTAAAGGCCATTGTCTGCTGTATACATTAACAGGCTGTGTGTTTTTGCGACGCATATATCCATGAACAATATCTAGTTAGCATAAACGCGCTGTTTTTATTATGCTGATTGTGTATACTCTTTTTGTTATTCACTTTCCAGCTCTAGGCCAGTATGATTCAGAAAGTGATGCTCATCGCAGTTTTCTTTTTTTTTTTCTTCTTCTTCTTTTTTTTTTTTTTGCCTTCGCCCACATCACCAAATGTCACTCCTGTTTGCCTTTTGGTGCAGTTGAAATCCCTTTTATTAATGAACGCTCAGTACAGAGGAAAGTTGGCGACCATATGTGAGACATTACTCATAACACACCTGCACCAAACAGTGTCGGAGATCAGCAGATTCATCGTTTACTGCAATTAGTGCTAGTTGGAAAATATGGGGCTAAACATATAACATTATGCTTTGTCTAGTGGCATCAAAATAACCAGTGTTAAAATGCCTATATTACGCTATTTTGACCTATGTTTTACTGTTGTTTCCTCATCAAAAACATACCTTGATTTTTGTTTTGTTTCATTCACACATGTTTAACACCCAAGACCTTAAAATACTCTATTCCAACTTGTGATGTCATGTGGTAATGCAGGAAGTGCTTGAGAGTTTTTCTTAAACTCCATGCACCTTCACTAGAATCATTGGATAATTGCAGCCCTGGAATTGCCAGTCTCTGCTGGCATGGAGCATTTTGAGCTTTGGAGATGTAAACTGTCTAATCATAAAGGATTACTCAAACATGTGAATGAAACGATACACAGTTATGTTTTATGTGGAGGTAATAACACTATAACATGTCTTAAAGCTCATTAGAGTCATTTTAGAGTAATATGGGACCTTTAAATTGTTCTATGATAACATGTTGTTTCAAATGAAGGTACTTTATTGATCAGTCTTTGTCACAATATGCTTTCCAGTACAGTATGTGAGAAAGTGATCAGTATGGTGTAGTCAAAACAAGAGAACCATTGGTGGTTTGCAGACGTCATGTAGAAGGTCATGGTTTGATTTCTGAGCAGATCGGCCTTGAGCTTTTATGTGCACTTCTGCAATCCAAACACTCAGGTCTCACTTCTTTATTCTCACAGTCAGGGATCAAAATTGAACAGAAAGCAACTTGCCCCTTTCTGTTATTCACATAGACACATTTTATAGTCATCATCATAGTCAATACTGTGTGTGATATTTGTTTAGTATTTAGTGTTTAGTGATGGAAGAAGTGCTCAATTTTGCAAAATCTCATGAAAAAACTGCAAACAAAAGTATTAAAGTACACTTTAAAAATGTACTTAAAGAGTAAAAAGAGAAAAAGTAAAAGTACTTTACACAGATTTTGAGATCTAATAAAACTTAAAATGTATTGATTTTGATAACAATTTGAATTTTATTCAGAAACAACTGAATTGTTTTTTTTAATTTGCATTTGTTTGTTCATGCTACAAATGTGTTACAAATAACCCCCCAGCCTTTTCAGCAGGTTTCAGATAATAATAATTAAAAAAAATTACCTGTCAGTTCTGTTTCCAGTTTAAAAATGTAATGGAATAGAAAGTACAAACGTACTAAAGTAAAAGTAAAAAGTTTCCACATCGAACATTAACATTAACATCGAAATGCCTAGAATGTCTACTTAAGTACAGAACTTTACTACTTTTACTTCATTATGTTCCACCACTTTTTCACCAGTTTTTTTATTAAGTTGGAAACAATTGGGTGTGATTAAAAGTGACTCTTGCTTGTAATTAACTCCATGTATGATTGGGCTATACACAAAATTAATCAAGTTGATTTTGAATGATGACTGTTGAGGCTGACATAACCAACATAACCAAGCCAATGTTGGGTGATTGTTGTGTGTATTGTGTAATATTGTAACTTTATTGTAACTCCTCCTAATGTAACTCTCCTTAACTCACTTCTCACATTTAAAACAGCGATGGACAATGAAGAACCAGCGGAGTGTAAAAAAATCTGTTTCCTCATCAGGTCAGCCTCTCAATAGAAACATTTTGTATCACACTGATCTTTCTCTTCAGATTAATATATTTATTATTATTTATTCTTTTATAGTACTTTATAAAGTAGTTTAAAATACATAAATAAAAACAAAACTACATTTAATTGAAACAACAGAAAGTCATTTTCGACATGAAATAGTTGTGATGTTATCCTTCAGTTCAGGGAAATGTGGTCTTATACTAGATCTAATACAGCTCAAGATCATTCTAAAGATATTTAGGAAAGGTTCATTTCTGTCTTGTGAATGTAACTTTTTTAGTATCGAAACTTGTTCAAATGAGTATCAATATTGGTATAGTATCGATTAGAATCTAGTTTTCGATATCTTTGACAAACCTCGCCTCTTTTTTGACCTGCAGACACTGGATCCAGGAGTTTTGGATGATGTTCCGCCTGCACCACAGCCTGACCGACAGCTTGGACCAGTTTCGTGAGCTCCTCCGAGAGCAGGGCCAGGAGAGTCTCTGCTCACTCCTCGAGACCAAATGGATGTAAGTGCTAAAGTCTGGCCAGCTGGCAACTGAGAGCTCACACTGCAGTGAGGGAATGCCAGTCACTCACCATTCTGAGTGACTGAGGAAGACACTTACTATCAGACATGGTAATAATAGGGATCAGACACAATGTCCACAAAACCAGGTCAGACTGGGTCGAGAGTTTTACATCATTTCTTTTTTTTTATTGTTTTAAATTTATTTTCGTTGATCATTTGCTGTCATTACTGGACTGCATTATTAGAACTACATTTTCTCAAGTGGTTTAATTCACCCACACATAAGCCATTTTAGTCTAATCCAAATGTAAATGAAATCTCACAAGCTCATTTCTCACATGTGTGGACAATCTTGTTTCAGTTTTATCTTGCTAAATCTTCTCATACGCAATCTTGTCTCATTCCTAAAGACTGTTTGAGAAGTCACTGCCAAACGGCCTCTGGGGTCATTTCTAGAGGTGTTTGAGTTCACATTCGGTAGCAATAGTGAAAGCAATGATGATTAATAACTAGAATGGTCTGCTCTAATAACAATGTATGTAATGGAAAATATTTGTTTTATTTGACTAGAAATGAAAGAGACTGGTCATGGAAAGCAAGCACCAAAATCAAAGCCAACAGCAGTAAAAAGAGGAAGGTGTCTCTGCTTTTTGATCACTTGGAGCCAGACGAGTTGGCAGAGCACCTCACCTACCTGGAGTTTAAGTCATTTTGCAGAATATCAGTGAGTATATCCACATTTCTTTCAGAGGTTGAAATGCCTGCAACTTGATCTAAAACTCTTTCTTTTCCTTTGTAGTTTATGGACTATCAAAGCTACATCCGTAAATGCTGCTTGAAGGACATCCCTGTGATGGAGCGCTCCATTGCCCTGTGTAACGGCGTGTCTCAGTGGGTCCAACTGATGGTGCTGAGCAGACCCACAGCACAGCTCAGAGCAGAGGTTTTCACTAAGTTCATCCATGTGGCACAGGTATGGAGTCTACTTGCTCTGCTCATTCAGTGGCCTTTAAGAATCTCTTTATCATTATCATATCAAGAAAATGAATGATCCAAACAACTTATTATATACAATAGTTTTGCAAATAATAGCACTTCAATTCTTCAAAGGGAATTTTAAAGGCACAGAGCAGTTTACAGAACCAGAAAGCTGACTCAACAGAAAAAAGAGCTCAGGCAATTTACAGAACCACATAAAACCACAAAAAGCTGACTCAACAGAAAAAAGAGCTCATTCAGGGTACATTATAACCTAGAGTCAATATACTTTTGATTCACATAATGTGAACTGCATGTAGCCTGTGCTATTACTGTTTTAAAAAGTTACTAGAGTTTGACAAAGCATTTCAGTCCCATTATAGGTATTATTGTTGTTTAACCATTGTATTGCATTCAGGGTACATTATAACCTAGAGTGTGCTATTACTGTTTTAAAAAGTTACTACAAACACAACTGAACCTGGGTTGCCAGTGCCTAAACCTGCAGACAGGAAGTGAGGTTAGTGAAAGCTCAGCACCTCCAGAATTCACTCAGAGGCTGCACTGTTAATGATTGGCTGCCTGTGCTTAGAGTTGTGGCAATTCAGATAAGAGAGAGGCATGTTTGGTTTAAACCAAACAAACTGGGTTTAGAATTTGAAACTGACAGCCCAAATAAGAGGCTCATGAAGCTCAGACTAATCACCTTTAGAATTAAAATGCCAAATTGTCGCATGGGACACCATGTCCAGTGTTTATGAAATTAATAATAAATCAGTGTTCAAATTGCTATCAGTAAAATATATATTTGATTTGAACATGCTTACCTTTATAACTGCTGACACAGATAAAGTACATGATATTTAAAATCAAAGTCTTATATATAGTTTGTTTAAACATGTTTTTGTTCTTGTGTTGTTGTTGCTACACATTAATCTATGAACCTCTGTGTTTAGCTTTGGTTTGAGTTTCTGGTCATTTAACTAAATGTTAAACTTGTTGCTTCCATCTACTTAACTTTGACCTTTGTTATAGTGATGTTATAGTTGTTCAGGCATTTACTTTCAATACTGATATTTCAACCATGACTATAAGGAAGTGAATAAATGAATCACTGTATACCACAATAAATATTTAAATACACTGTGAAGCATGCCACACTGTACAGTGTAAAAGAGACGGCAGAGGCAGGCAGAGCTCGGTCTGAGCATGTTTAATGCTCTAAAACCTGGAGCTGCATGTGGCGTGTGCAAGAGTGATGTGCGCGCTACAGGGAGCTGTTAGGCCACTTGTACTGTGGAGGACCTCAACACTCCACTGCTGTCAGCTGGAAACCCATGTGATCACAATATATTTCACACTGTATCGCTCTAGTGGCAGCAGGCATTAGCCCACTGAGAAGAGAGAGGGCAGTGGGAATGCTTTCTCCCAAAAGAATGATAGGCCCAGGGACTGTGCGAAAAAGGCAACAAACTAAGTGTCTTACGTAAGGGTTGTGTTGTGGAGATTACATAAGTGGGGTTACCTGGCGCGGGCCTAATTGAGTGTGTTATGAGTGTGCACTGACTGATAGGTGCACGTTGTGTTTGTGTGTCCAACAGAGTCTCCATGTCATGCACAACTTCAACACACTAATGGCTGTGGTGGGAGGCCTGTGCCACAGCTCCATCTCCAGACTGAAGGACACCACCTCACACGTGCCCAGTGAAGTCACCAAGGTGAAGCAGCACAAACCTCGGCAAATACAGAGCTTGTATGAAGGACAATTCACTGCAGATTTTACATATAGTTTGGAAACTTTAAAAAAAAAAATAACTCTGAGAATACATTTTTATTTGTGAAACATTGGCTTCATGAAAAATAATATGGAATAGCATGGCTAGTGGGTTAGAATGTGCAAGTTAATTCCTGGATTATGCATTGCAATACAAAGAAATTATTCTACTGAGTATAAATACATATTTAAGACAAAAAGTACCATTGGTGCAATAAACGGCTAGCAACAGATTTTGTCATAAAGTACTTCTCTTACAATTTACTGAACAGTTTTCTCATTTAAAATCAGATATCACATCTAAAAAATTGCATAGCGATATACCCTATCCATATAAAATAAGATACTCACCTACATACACCCTTTGTTCTTTACTTTCTCTGCAGGTACTGAATGAGATGACCGACCTCCTCTCCTCCCGCCGAAACTACGACAACTATCGCCAGGCTTACAACAAAGTCACTGGCTTTAAAATCCCCATTCTGGGCGTGCACCTCAAAGACCTGATCTCTGTGAACGAGGCCATGTCGGACTATGTGGAGGACAACAAGGTCAATGTCCAGAAGCTCCAAGCGCTCTACAACCACATCAACGAACTGATCCAGCTACAGCAAACCCCCCCCAGGCTGGACGCTAACAAAGACCTTGTGCATCTGCTGACCGTAAGCACACATTCAGGGATGATTCAGACCCTAGTGAACAACAGCTTCATGCAAATGAGCTTGTTCCAGCGCCCGGCTCCTCTGGCGCTGGTGTGGAGGTGTGTGGAGAGTCTGTGATCCGCAGTATGTGGGTGACAAACCAACTGCCAATGACTACTCAAATTGCTGTATTGTTATGCTATTCGAGCATGAGCGTCAGAATGCCCATGAAACACACAAAAGCGTTCCGGTGACCTCATTTTTGTTATTATGAAAACTCATCGGAAGAACACGTTTAGAATTAGACATGTGTTTGAAAATTTGAGTTTTGCATTTCTAGTTGTGATTTCAAGTATCGCTCGTCTTCTGCTAAATAGTTGTGATAGAAAATCCGTTCAGAATGACATGTTTACTTGTACCCTGCAAAACCTGGAGCGTCACCACCAATAATCCACACAGGCCTTTAAACAAAAAGGTCAGAAAACATTACCATCAAAATATATAAGTAATTTTGACTGTAATTGTTTAAAATAATTGTGATTTCAATTATGAGAAAGACATTTACAACAATAACCAAGTTGCCCTATCTGACTTTTCTTTCTCTTCACAGCTGTCTTTGGACCTGTATTACACTGAAGATGAAATTTATGAGCTGTCGTATACAAGAGAGCCCAAGAACTGTAAAGCACCTGTCAGTAAAGGATGCCAATCACCCAAATCTATAAATAGCTTCTTGCATATTTTAATTGTGTTGTTGTTTTTCTCATCAGCCAGCCACCCCCTCTAGACCTCCAGTGTTTGTGGACTGGGCATCCGGAGTGGCCCCCAAACCGGACCCCCGAACCATCAGCAAACATGTGCAGAGAATGGTTGACGTAAGTCCTCTCAAACCGTGTTGCATAACCCTCATTTGTTTGAACATTTCTCCCTGCCATTTACCGGCTATTAACAACGTCCCTTCTTGTTCGCAGTCTGTGTTTAAGAATTATGATCACGACGAGAACGGCTTCATCTCTCAAGGGGATTTTGAGAAAATTGCTGCTAGCTTTCCATTTTCCTTCTGTGTCATGGATAAAGAGAAGTGAGTGCTCGACAGGTCACATAGTTAATTTACAAGTGCAAGTCGGGGAGGAAGTGAAAAAGGTGGTATTTGTAATGATGAGCAACAGGAAGCCTCAAATAACAGCATACTCTAACAATAAACATATGACTGCATAAGAGTTTGTTGTAATTATACCAAAGCAGGAAATTATGTCATTCCAATTGAAAATGTAAGAATGTATTCTTTATTTCTCAGGGAGGGCATGGTCAGCAGGGAGGAGATTACTGCTTATTTCTTGAGAGCGAGTGTCATCTGCTCCAAACTGGGCCTCGGTTTTGTCCACAACTTTCAGGAGACCACTTATATGAAGCCTACATTCTGTGATAACTGCTCAGGATTTGTAAGTGTTACATGCAAACACTGAATATACATTTTACAATAAACAAATAGATCTGAAATGAATACATATTTATTTCTTTTTTAATAGTTGTGGGGTGTCATTAAACAAGGCTACAGATGCAAAGGTAAGAGTCTATTGTTCGTGCGCAGTTGTTTGTATTCTATTGTCTCAGGTAGTGCAAGCCTTTAGAGGGAGCGTTGCGGTGTCCTTCTGTTGCAGGCATGAAGCTAAACACTGCAGCTTAAAAAAGCACAAACTGAAAGTCAGTGCATTGCAAAACCACAATTTCCCCCTCCCCCACCTGAGAAGCGTTTGCCTCTCGGTGAACATTTAAAGGTCAACTTGGTGCATTTGCAGAACAAGGAGAAGTTGGTGAGAGATGTTTAGACTCGTAATGTATTTTTCTGTCTGTAATAGATTGTGGGATGAATTGCCACAAGCTCTGCAAGGACCAGGTGGCGTTCGAATGCAAGAAAAACACCAAAGTAGCCAGCGCCATCGACAGTCCCACTTTCAGCACCACGTCTGTCACCACGGGAACTTCAGAGGGTGGGTGGGCACGGCGGGTTTCCTAGCACAAATATCTCACACTTACATACAGTAAACGGCAGCAGGAGTTCGCTCAGCCGTCAACAGATTTCCTACACTGCATACAGACATTTGACTGACTTCAGCTCTGGCACTAGAACTACATACACCTGGCACCTTTGCATGTTCATTTCTGCACTGATCTCTGTTGCACTTACTGTTGTCTTGATCTCCAAAATTACACTGCACATTTTAAGTTCTCAATGCTAAATATAAAAGCAGCTATAGAAATAAATACATTTGACATGCTGTATAATAGTTAACTGAAAATGCAATATTTTGATAAATTGTGAATGAGTGGACTCTTATTTTTCTATTGCCCGTTCTATAGTTTCAGAGGACTGTCCGTTCCCATATCCAGATGAGATCAAATACTGGAGCCCCTCTTCTCCTGTGCCTCCTCCAATCCGGCTTCAGAGGGTTCACAGTGGGACACAGACAGACCTGACCCCGGTCACCTCTCCTGTGCATGAACCCGCTCTGCTGGTCCCTGCCACAGCCCCCCCCCTGAGCTCCTGCCCCAGCCCCGTACCTCAGAGGAAACAGCGCCACTGTGCCAAGTGGGAGAACCGGGCTTCAGTGCATCAGAAAACTAAGGATTCAGATGAGGAGAGCAAACCCACATATGAAACACTTGAGGCGGTGAGTAGCAGGGCTCTTTATTTATGTCACTCTGTAGCACACGGTAAATGTCTTTAACTAGGTTTTATTTAGATTTATTTATTTTACACTTATGTGACATATAACTATAAACAGGGTACATCAGATAAAAAGTAGGTGCAGGAAGAGGCAAAAAACCCCAAAGAGCTTATATCAAAGACCCCACCTTGTGAATATAAAATTTAACATTATAGCTGTGCATAAAAAAATCATAAAATTCAAACTTAGTTTAAAGTTCAATGAAACATCCAGCAATTGAATTGATTATCAAACATTACCATGAAATATCAAACTTTGCCTTAAACTCTTTTTAAATGACATTTCTGATATGCCATCAGAACTTAATGTGAAAATTGACTTCACTCTTTAGAACCTCTGTATTACACTGGCCTCTTCATGAAATGCATTTTAAAATATGAAAATAGTGATTTTGATGAGTATTGCGTCTAGGAATCTTTGCATTTGTTTTAAAGTCAAATGTGAGTTGTGCTTCTGTGTGCTACCTTATGGCACATAGGAAATGTAACAGCTCCTTTGTGTCCCTCAGGAGAACCAGCGGCTTCAGAAAGTCAATGATGGTCTGCGCAGGAAGCTGAAGGAGACGGAGAGAGAGGTGGACATCCTAAAGACACTGCTGAAGAGACATGCTTTGCACCCAGTGGAGGAGGACTCCTCTTCATAAGCACACATACAATATACAGCCAACTACATTCAGCCCTGGGACTGCATTCATACTGAAGGCCTACGATAATAAGAGTGTGAGGTGGAACCATAGAACCTGAATGTGCACTTGTACTGACAAAATATAATTAGTTATGAAGCTAATGCAGGCTCAGTTGTGAGGTTTTCTGGTTAAAATGATGGTGCTTTACCACTAGTGGAGGTAGATGTAACTGTTCATAGAGTGTGATAGTTACGTTTTAACTAAGAGTTTTAAAACTTACAGTTGTTCATGATTGTCATTGTTACTTGCACCTCACTCAGTCTCATGTTACCTATTTTTAGTAGAAACACTGTGTTTAAACTACAGATCTAATCTGTGGCACACATAAAATGATGTATATAAGGTTTGTTCCACAGGGGAAAGGGAGTATGTTTTTCATATTAAAATGCCATGATGCCATAGTGAATGATAAGCCACAAATCTCTTAAGTGCAATATAAAAAGTGTCATGCATTCTGGGGCCTGCAGCCAAATCTGTGCAGCTGTTCTGTACTTTTGTTCATATGAAGGTTATGTTCATATTTATTGTGTAAAACACTACATTATGTCATGTTTTGTATACTGGTACTTTAAAATATTTATCTTTGTTTGTGCCAGCATCTTAGTGGACCTTTTGGGGTTTTTACAATGTATTTGTACAATTATAATAATTACCATGTGATTGTTTTAAAAGTGACGTACTGTGAATGTAAATGTGGACTGTACATAGCATATTTACTGTGCCAGTGTATGGAAGTGCCATCTTTATTAATGCTATTTCTCTCAGTATTATGGATCTTCTAATAAAGAAATTGGAATATATCCCCATTGCATTCTGCTATACTCTTTATGTCCACGTGGTGTCACTATAGCATTGCATTAGTCCTGCATGCTTTGGCAGGTGGACTCAGATCATAGTCTTAGTGTATATAGCTCATAGCAGAAAGGGAATTATTTTTGTCCTTTTTAATGAATTGAAAATAATAAATATGTATAGTCATAAGTGGACATTTATAGAAAGCAAGAAAACAAGCAAATCATATATTTTACTCTGCCATCATAACATGCCTTTTATCCTTAGGACATTAGTGGCCATAGGCTAAGTAAAAGTCATTTGGCTCTCCATTTCTCTGCGGTAATGACCAGGCCCATGGTAATGACTTGTTGCAAAGCTTTAGCAGCAGTGGGCACCCATGCAGGGTGAGCTCTCTGAGGCATAGCAGCAGCCCCACAGCCTTTGGTGACAGCTAATTTACCTTTCCTATAAAATCTAGCAGGTTGTGTCTGCACATTAAACAATTTGCCATGTCATTTCTTGCTCGAATAAGTTACAGTGAAAATGTACACCCTAGTATAGCTACCCTGGAATGTTTTACACAGTGTAATATATTTGGTGGGATTTTCAAAAGTTAAAAACTGGGACACCTCAGATTTGGGGTGGCTTTGGGACAAATCAGTGGTTTTGGATAAATTTACTGGGGCAGGGGAAAGAGAGCTCAAAACTGGGACTGTCCCAAGTAAAGAGTCATCTGTCCACAGATCTGACAAGTAATATGGTCTGGTTCAGCTGCTTATTTCAACAGAAAACGCATATGCTACTGCTACTGGGCCAAATAGTGGCATCTCCAAGTCTGTGGTGGACCCTCCACCAGAAAAGTTGCATAGTGCACCTTTAAAAGACACTGATGGAAAATAAAGCAAGTGCAAATACCAAGATATCACTAGTCAGTAAGTCGCTTGAAATGCTATAGGTCCATTATAAAATATTTCTGTGTTATTTGGTGACATTATTGTACAGCTATATTTAGACAACAGAAGTGTGTGCAACACGTACAGTAATAAATGTGATAAGGAATCTCTCCATTTGGCAAACTAAAAACCCCCAAGAGCCTCTAGAAGCCGTTTTAGAAACAGTAATAACACTATATTCTTCATAAGTGGTAAGTAAACAGACATCCTAAACATCTACACCTACATTGTTGGAAAAATGTGCAAATCCCATCAGTGGTATAATTACTCCGTTGGGGACAAAGGAGAGTCCCACTGCCTGCAGGTTAACCTATGCCGTGCACAAGGTGACCCCGGTCTCCACAGAAGAGCAGGAGATGACAGTTGTGCCTAATTACCATGGTCAGATCGAGATGATTTATCACCCAGACATCAGCGCACATGGGGGATCGGGAGCATTGTGGGCACCCTGTAACTTCACTGAATCTGCAAAGTCTAACGAACACACTCTCAAAC
>KN511586.1:1602-12957 GCA_000787155.1 Scartelaos histophorus
AGGATGCTTGAATATTGTATTAAATCCTGAGCTAAAATCCATGACCAATATTCTGGCATATGATAAAGGATCCTCTAGGTGTTTCACTATTAAGTGGGCAGTAGTTACAAGTGCGTCTTCAGTGCTTCTTTTCCTACAGCAAACTGATAAGGATTTACATGACCCGCTACCTCCTTTCTCAGAAACTCTACCATAACTCACTCAATTGATTTCATAGTCATTGATGTCAAGGCAAGGAGGACCGGAGGGTGTTTTCCAACTATAGGGGAATCACCCTCCTCAGCCTCCTCAATAAGGTCTATGCCAGGGTACAGGAGAGGAGAATCCGACCAATAGTCGAACCTCGGATCCAGGAGGAGCAGTGTGGGTTTTTGTCCCAGCTGTGGAACACTGGACCAGCTCTCCACTTTCCATTGGGTCCTTGAGGGTTCATGGGAGTTTGCCCAACCAGTCCATATGTGCTTTATGGATCTGGAGAAGGCATTTGACCAGGTCCCTAGTGGTATCTTGTGGGGGGCTCTGGGAGTACGGTGTCAAGGGCCCTTTGCTAAGGGCCGTCTGGTCACTGTGCGCTCGCATTGCCGGCAGTAAGTCAGATCTGTTCCCGGTGCATGTTGGCCTCCACCAGGGCTGCCCTTTGACACCTTTCTGTTCATTGTATTTATGGACAGATTTTCTTGGTGCAGTCAGAGGTCGGATGGGGTTCGGTTTGGGGACCTCAGGATTTCATCTCTACTGTTTGCAGATTATGTTGTCCTGATTGATTTTAAAGAAACCTACTTTAAGTACTTCTGATTTTAAAATTTTTTGACTGATTTCAAAGCTCTCATTTTCATCCAAAGTTTCAGAGAAAGTTGTATCTAACCAGCTTTTAGATTTTAGGAATAGAAATCACATCTTTGAGAAATTACAATCAGGTTTTAAAGCATCACACGGCACTGAAACCGCCCTCCTCAAAGTCTCAAATGATCTTCTTGTAGCCACAACGTTTGACACTGACGACCATGTAATTTTAATAAACTACCTCAAAAACTGGGTTGACACCAAGACACTGCATTTGATAGGTTTTATTCCTATCTTTTAGACAGAATCTTTGCGGTCACTATAGGCAATTTTACCTCCTCCTCTGCCCCCATTGTCTGTGGTGTTCCGCAAGGTTCTAATTTAGGTTCAGTTTTATTCTCTATTTATATATTCCCATTAGGAAACGTTATAGCTCACCAAAGCGTGTCCTTCCAGTGCTTTGTTGATGACACACAGATCTACCTCCCACTGACACTAAATGACCCTGGGAGCCTGGCTGCTGTGTTAAACTGTTTCAATGATGTGAACAGTTGGATGGAACAGAACTTCCTACAACTCAACAGCTCCAAATCTGAAATCATTTTAATCAATCCCCCCAAATCCACCTCTTATATCAGCAATAGTCTCGGTCCTCTTGCTTCCAACATCACCCCCACTGCCAGAAACCTTGCCGTCATTTTTGACTCTAACCTCAACTTCCACCTTCATATCAAAAAAGTCACCCAGGCCTGTTTTCTTCACCTCCACACAATTAGCAAAATCAAAACTTGCCTTGATCTTGAAAAAGTCATCCACACGCTCATCTTCTTCCATCTAGATTACTGCAACTCCCTTCTCTCCAGCCTCAACACCAAATCCATCTCCCGCCTCCAACTGGTTCAGAAGCAGCAGCTCGGCTCCTCACTGGTTTTAACAGACATGAACACATTACCTCTGTTTTAGCTTCACTTCACTGGCTGCCTGTGTTGATTTTCCACAGCCTTAGATCCTCAGGCAGGTCCCTGTTGGCTGTTCCAAAGTCCAGATTCCGGAAGAAGGGCAATGGGTGCCCTTTCAGTCCGGGCACCTTGGCTTTGGAATGACCTGCCTAACAAAATAAGGCTCGCGTCATCAGTGTCATCTTTTAAATCACTTCTTAAAACCCATTTTTATCGGTTGGCTAACACCAGCTAAAGGAAGGTTTATTTTATTCCTTTGTTTTTCTTCCTTTGTTTTCCCTGTTTTTCTTCAAATTATTTATTTAGTTATTTATTTAGTTACTATAATTAACTGGTTTGGTTGCATCATTGTCTGTTTTTGTGGGCTTTCTGTATGCTGTTTCATTTTGCTTTTTGTATTGTTCATTGCATCTTGTACAGCACTTTGTAAACCTTGTTTTTGAAAGTGCTTTATTAAAAAAGATGTATTATTATTATTATCATCCCCAATAAAAGCCACTCAGGAAACATTTGCACCGTGCATATTTAAACCAAAATCTTTGCAGAGTTGAATTTTCTTTTTGGCTTTTCACCCCTGCTCCATGTTAGTTTACTGCCTCATTCACCTCAGATAATGCCTGGTCTTTGTCAGAAACGCAGTTGGAAGCAGCAGGTGCATTGCTGCTGATGTCGAGCTGAAAGTCACATGAGTCATGGAAACACGGTTTGGGAAACAGGAAGTGGAGGGCATCTCTTCCCCAATCTCTGCAGCATCTCTAGTCTGACTTTGTCAAAGGGGGCGCTGATTAAGAGAAACAGTGCTAATTAAAACTTTTGTACAGGACTACAGATAATTGAGCAGGCTGATTAAGAAGCTTTTTGGTTTGGAGGCGTGTGAGGCCATCGACATGCCAGAGTTTGTGCACTACAAGGGTACAGGAAGTGGGCTTGTCAAAACACGGTCCAATTAAAAAAGTTAATTCATTAAAACTTGTCTTTCACGTGGACTTAAAAATGAGGGATTTATCTGATGTTTGTTTCCATTGAGTGTGTTCCTGGTATGTCCATGTTCTTGCTCAATCATTACCAGATAAGGAATTGTACTTTTCAGCAATTTAGCCAGCTCAATAATTAGAGCGCCGTTGCTAACTGATGTAGCAATGTGCCGCCATAGAGCTTTTTGTCCATTGTGCAGCACCTAATTGATTGCAGATAAAAAGGAATGTGCCAATTCTGTAACTGGTAAATGAAAACTTTTGTTGAAATTTGTTAGGCTTATTATACAGTTGAATTGATGCCACAAAAGCTTCAAATTCATATGAGATTTACTATGTTCGAGGCAGAAGGTAGGTTCAAAATACAGTATAAACTCAGCAGTGCAACCATTTCAAATCCGCACATGTGTTTCCTCAGCCTCCAGTCACATTTCTTACATGTTCAGGGTAAGTTTTGAAATTGAAATTGAGAAAAGGCTTCAGTAATTTTCAATAAAGTGTTGTTTTTAGTTTGGCATAAATGTACTGACCTTTATTTAACCAGAAAAGTCCTTCTTGAGTCCTTGGAAGCCCAATTTAATGTAATGTAAATGTTTTTAGTGGTCGGCGACACAGGTGCAAACGAAGGAAACATAGAAAGGCCAGCTCATTCTCACTGTAAAGCTGAGTTTGTTTCAGAGCATATGGTTTTAGACCTGGTAGTAATATTGGTTTTACTATTAATAAGTGCATGGAGATATCGTTCACCTGGGGCGTAGAATGTTCCACAGTATGGCACTATAAAGTAATCTATCTTCATGGTCAAGCAGCTGACATCACCAAGCAGGCTCTGGTTAGGTGTGTGAGGCAGAGCAACTCTACTCGCAACTGGAATTTATGTTTTCAATGTAACTTTAAGCAATACAAACAAAATTCATGACATGAATGCAAGATAACTTTAATGCTACATTATGGAACATTCCAGACAAAATAATGCGTAATGGTCTTTGTCTGTACTACAGACATGAGAGGCATTCTCTCTGAGTAAACATGGAGTGGACTGAGACTCTCCGTGCCCTCTCTCCAGGATCATGAATCACCACCAGTGTCCAGCAGATGGCAGCGATATGTTCACAGTGACAGACAAGCAGATGGAGACAGGGAAAGGCAGAGGAGGACAGATGGAAGACTTACACAGGACTGAGAAGATGCTGTGGAAACTATAGAAAATATATACACATTACAATACAGTGTACTTGTACAGCACAGAAAAGGTAAACAAGTGAAATATATGTTCCACATTCAATACATTCATATATTGATTTGAAAATGATGTGTCTGAAATCAATAATATAAAAACAGTCAAAATAACCCATTTGAATTTTAAAGGTGCACTATATTTGGGTTTTTTGCTAGTGGAGGAAGCACCACCAGAAATGTCTTCATTGAGATGTTAGCACTTTTCTAGGAATGTTCCACAGTTTGGTATGAAACACATCCAGATTGTATTTACAAAAAAAACACTTGAAAATGGGCTTTCAGTACGGTCCTCTCCAAAGATCTCACTTGAAACTTGGGTCATCGTGTTGTCACCTCACCTCCATGGTAACGGATACTTTTATGCCCATAGTGCAGAACAATAGTTGACGCTCCACCAGTAAAGGTTTATAGTTCACCTTTAAATTATGATTTTTTTTTATGTCTTGACCATGGCCGATCCTGAATGACATTCTCCAACATTGATCCTCTCCTCCTCGTGTGCTCACACCTCTCAGTTTCAGCCACATTCCTTTTCTATCCCTCCACTTGAAATCTCAAGTGTTTTTAATTTTTCATATTTTTTTTCACGATGAATTGAATGTCTGGGTGTGCAGTGCTGCTCTGTGTGTGAGAAAGGGGAACTGGAGAGATGCATGACAAGTTGTATATGACACGGTGAGGGCCACTCATAACATTAGCGGTGGGTGTCTCAGACTGCTAATACTATCACACAGAGAAAGTCAAGTCAATGGAGCAGTACGCATTGTGCATGACGGGACTGCAGCTCGAGTGGGGTTTGTTGTCCATATTAATGTCCCAGCAGGTACGGCCGCTAAATCCAATGTGTTAGCTGCTTAATAAAATCTGACTGTTGTAGGCTAGCGCACGCAGAGAGTGCACACAGAGATCACAGTGGGATGAATTTGATTGCTGTGTACGTAATTTACACATTCTGGTCAATATTTTCCTGTTTTGTTTTCATAAGCAACCAAGAAGTGTAATGTATTTATTGTATGCAAATGTGTTCACAGGAGGCTCTTTGCTGAGTTGTGCTGGTGACTTACCTTACAAATAAATATGTAGGGAAGTGTTTGTGTATTACTTGGCATGGATACTCTAAAATTGTCTGCTTTCAGGCGAATGATTTTGTGTTTGATATTCTATCTTTGTTTATATCATGTCTCTTTATGTTGCTGAGGTAAAAATATTAAGTTTGTTTGAAACTTGGAGGATCATGGGAATAATCACTATGTGGAGGGTTTGAACTAGGGTCAGTTCTGTAGATTTTAGTCAGTTCTATAGTTTTTGATGAATAAAACACCCTTATTTGAAAATATACAATATTTATATAAGCTTATTGCCATTTAGAACATTGCAAGTCAAGCACTAACATCTCATTGAGTCCACACCAGAAAAGTTACATGTTACACCTTTAACAATCTCTATGTGGCTAAACCATATAACAGACAAAAAACTGAAATAGATCGCTTAATATTAGAAAAGACAATCTTTTAATAAACAAAATGTATGTGTGTTTTTAGCTCTTGGCTCTGATTCAGAAGTGTCTTTTTCTGATTCAAAGACACTGTGCTTAGTGTTTGTTTCGCTGGGTATAGTAGCTGTTCAAATGATGCATAGTAAAGGGTTTAAAGGCTATGGGAAATCTCTAGTGCTTTGTGGCTAAATACGATGCAGTCAGATAGTGTTCTCATAAGGATTTGTTCACCTGTGAAAGAGCAACCTGATGTAGGATTAGACCTAATGCATTTCAAATAAAGTGCTCTGGCCCCTTATAATTTAGTCAAAGCTGCTCAATTTTGCATTCCATTATTAGGGATTTATTTTGTCATTGCATGTTATTCACTGAACAAAAGAAAAACAATATTTGCTCATGAAACGTCTAAAATATCGGATTTGTACCAAATTCAAGGATTAAATTCTATGTGTGATTACAAGCAAAAAGTACTGCATATATTACAGACATGGGGCATTTTTCACGGTTGGCCAGCAGGGGCACAAAGTCTCAACAAAAAATACTATTATACTACTATTATTAATTAGAATCATTCACATTTTCCAATATTAAAGGTGCATTACTGTATGTAGTTTTTTTGGTGGAGGATCTGTTGGCCTGGGCAGCTGTCAGGACAAGGTGGCCGTGAGTCATTCCTCAAAAATACATTAAAAACATGCATTTTACTGTTGGGTCGCCTCTCCATAGATCTTGGGTATGTACAACAATTTACGCATCTTCCCTGTTTTTAAATAGTTTGGCCCAAAAACATTGAACATTGTGCTTCAGAGAAGAGGAAGAAGACAATCTGAGGTCACTGAGATGAGAATGGGCTAAAAAAGTTTGTGTTTAGTCTGTGTGTACACTTCACTCCTTTTGAAGTACATTTAGTTTGTATTGGGAGGACAATACACAAGTGTTAACAATCTGGATTATCTGAGTGATGTAGTGAAGTATTAGTACTGAGAGAGCGTGCATGAGTCCCATTGTGGGCCTCTTGTGCTTTATACTGGCCCTATGTCCTTTAGTACAACTGACCCACTGTCCCTACTCTGTATTGATCCAGCCCAGCCTTGGGTGACCATTCAGACCTACTTCAGAAGATCAAGCCTCTCGCGGTGGCACTTAAAAAGGTCATTGGTTCAATTACTGGAAATGCTGGTCCACCCCACAGAGCCGATAGCGCACCCCAGCACCACTTCTTTACCTCATTATAAGTTTGGCCAGGATGACTATTATGGTTATGAGTTATGTTTACAGTAAGAAAGCTTTTTTTTTTTTTCAATAAAACTCCTGTAATCTAATAAATGAAAGATAGACCAGTTTAAAGGTGCATTGCATAACTTGTCAGGTTTGGGGTACCATGGAGATGCTATTGCTTTGGCTGTAACGTTCCACCATATGGTACTAAATGTATATAAGATGCACTTATTCAATTATGGATAATTTATTTGCACAAAATTACCTTTAAAAACCTAAATTATTTGCATACTTTATTTCAAGTGCGTGCAGTGTTCAGCCTCTAACCGAAATGAACAGGGTCAGGCCAGTTTTCTCTATGCCCCCCCAGCAGTTGTGGCCTTAAACAGTCATTTATGTTCATGAATGTCATGGACGGGTCTGCGCTTGTAAACTTATTGCGGAGAATCATTTGAATGCTTTAATAATTTGAATGCATTAAGTAAGTGAAATGAACTCATTAGGCAATGTTGTTCATGTTTTTAAGACAGGTAGAGCAATTTTAATGTCACACAGTGCAGAAAATGCAAAGCAAAGCAATAACATCTTCAATGAGAACCTGCTGGCAAACTCTCCCTCGGAAAAGTTAACAAAAATGTTTAAAAGTTGCCCTTTCAAAATGATGGGCCTTGTGCAGTCATCAGTTCAGAATAGTTTTCTGTGTCTTTACATACTCAACATATGCTGCGTTGTACCAGAACACGACTCTGCTTTATTTGTGGTGTAAATGAGGCAATCTAAATGCAGTAAGAGAGTCGGTGCTTCTGATGTACTTTTGTCTGAGCCTGTGCACAAAAGAGTCCGTCACTGTTGGATCTCCTCACTCGACAAGAACAACAATGCTAACAGGAGTTGCTTTGTTAATTTAAATGTTATTAGCAGTATTTATTCTGAATGAATCAAAGTCATTCTCAGTTTAACTTGATAAATCACACTTACCTATTAGCATAAGACTGATTGCTGATTCACTCTTGGTTGGCATGTCATTGTCTTATATGAAGAGTTTGCATGTTTCTCCCGTGTCTGGGATGGTTTCCACAGTAGATTCACCCATGAATCTGAAACATACACAGTAGGTTACCGTATTTTTCATGCTATAAAGTGCACTGGATTATAAGGCGCAGTATCAAATAATATGTCAGTTGTATCATTGTCCACACATAAGGAGCATCGGATTATAAGGCGCAATAAGAGAAACAAAACGTGTGTCGGATAAATCGAACTTTATTCAGATAATTTACAATAGCTCTCAGTTGTAGCTAACACAAAAATACAAGTTTAACAGTTGGGTGATTTGGGCATCAAACATGCCCGGATCCCACTCAACATTGTTCAGTTTTAACACAAAAATAGAAAACCTGAAATCTGCATGGTGCATGTCTCTTAACAGGTGCATTTTGGGTCCTTGTACAGCACACGGCAGAACTACCGGTATGTTGCACAGTCGCCCTATATGTGGCCAACATATTACTCCTCCTGACTCGCCCACTAATATTTACTCCTCCACTCGTGGAGTAATACGTTATTAGCCGTAATGTGGACAACATCAAATCGGTTCGAGGTTCGTAAACACAACCAAAGTTCACACATAAGGCCACTGGATTATAAGGCCACTGTTGATTTTGGAGAAAATGTAATGATTTTAGATGCGCCTTACAGTCCGAAAAATACGGTAGGTCCTCCAGCTAAGGTAGTCCTGACCAAGCCAAGATCAGGAGTCATTTTCCTGACAGCTTGCACCAACACCATACGGCATCCCCAAAATAACCACAACTGACGTGAATCCTTGTCATAATTTCAAGTGCAAGACATTTAACCCATCTTGCTGGGTTTCAGATGGATCTCAGATCACAAAATTCTCCTCAATATTTTGAATACAGATGGAGAGCAGCTAAAATAAATCCATGACTGAAATTGTCCAAATGATTCTAGTGAAGGTTTATGGAGTTTAAAAACACAGTGGAGCACTTCCTACATCACCATATGGGAGATGGAATCAAGTGTTTTAAAACTGAGAGGAAAACTCAGCCTAAATATACAGGGTTTGTGTGGCAAACATTTGTGAATAAATGTTTGCCAGGTATGTTGAAACATTATAACATAGATCAGAAATTGCATAATATGGACCCTTTAAAATGCTGATTTTTGTTCTGTTCTGATATATAGTGAGTTCTAAGGTCTAGTCACTAACAGAAATGGTCAGGTTCAACATTTGGGAATTTACCGCTTAGATATTTCATAATAAGTACAATGTAATCAACAGGCAAAACTGTCTCTTGCTCCCCATTTGGTGGTGTGACCACAATCTAGAATCTGAAAACCACCAGTACTTGTCATAAAAAGACATTTTCAACCAGCATAATACTTCTCACCATGTTAGAAGAGAGTAAAATAAGTTCCTGGGCATTCATAAGAACATAGCTCTTATTATGGAACTGATCTCAGCAGTCTGCATTTTACAATTCATTTCTGTTTCACTGGAAGATTGTTTTTTTTCACTGTTTCGTAATTTCAACTTCAGAATCGCAGCCATTTCACATGAGCTCTAATTTAAAGCGGTTGGTTGTTGATCAGAGCGGCTGCCAAGACACCAGAGTGTAATTACCAGACCCAGCGGGGAGCGTCATTGCACTTTGAAATGTGCTTTAGACAACTCTGCATCGGAGTAAAACTAAGGTACTCCAAGTGACGGAGGAAAGTGTTCAAATGTGCATCCAAATAAGTCCAAGGGCTTCGCTGAGAGCCTGCAGGGGAAATGGAAGTTGGAAATGCTGAGAAGTGGCTGTTAGACATTTGAAAACATAGCTATTCATCAAGCAAAGAAAACCCAAAGCAAAGCAAAAGTGGTGCAAAGAAGTGGTGATAGGGAGAATGAAAAAGCGAGCACAGGATAGCAGAAGAGTTTGAAAAGAATATCGAGAAGAAAAAGAAAAATGTTTTCAAGAAAGTCTCCTGAACTGTATGAGTTTGAGGTGAATTGTATCTAGACTTTCTTCTTTCTATAAAGCACATTCAAAATACACACACCATAAATATATACAAGCATGTTACTCATATGCATACTGGAGCTGTTTTTTTTACATGTGCAACAAAATTATTATCAAAATTATAATAATGATGATAATAAAATAGTGATTATTTAAATTAAAAGAATTTTAAATTAATTTTATGATTATAAAATTAAATATTAAAGAACTTTTTTTAAATTAACTAATAAATAAAGACAAGAAAAGGGAGGCAGCCAAGTTACACATTCATACTGTACATTTTCTAAAAGACACTGGTTTCAGTAGTTTTGTTGTTTGTTTCACATGTTTTGGTCCACTGTTATTTTAAAACAAATATGCATTCAGTCTTCATTCTGTTGCTCTTATCCACTCAGCCCTACCCATTTTAAAATATATGACTTAAGACAGAAAAATGTTTCATGTCCACCTGTTAATTAGCATCATTTTGCAAGAATGATTCTGTGAGTGTGGTCGAGGAGGACGGGTGGGCCAGCAGATGGTAAACCAGTTTCAGTCACTTAATTTATAGGTCCTCCACTGGAGACACTTCTTTGTTGTCTTCTCTCAATTGGTTCTGCATGTTCAACAAAATGACAAAGTACTGAACTGGAACAGGCCATGAACCCCTCTCTATTTCTCTTTCTCTCTCACACACACAGACTCAGGCAACAGACACACAGTGGTACAGCACCCAGGGGCCCATCTCCAGATCATGAGCTAGACTGTGTCAGGACAGTTTATAATTTCTTTATGAATATTTTGGGAAGTGATTTTGACACACGTAGGCTATTATACGTATTTAGATTTTAATCTAATTATTTCTAGGTCTAAACATGCAGGCTCACAGAAATTACATTTCGTTTCAACCCAGAAGGGATCATCATCATCATCATCAAGCATTGTTTTTGCATTCACACTCGGTCACTCCAGGATCATGTCCAACGAAGGCAAAGCAGAGACGATAACAGAGCCGTTTTAGACACTTCACAGTTTTTCATCAGGGACAGTTACAGCCACTGGCACCACCACAGCCCACCTCGGGAAGTTTGTTTTCCAAATCAGGTAACATTGGGTTCTGGTCATGTCTAACTTAACTAAGCTAGTGACTGTTCGTTTGTTAACAGCGGTAACATTGTTCTGGTCATGTCTAACTTAACTAAGCTAGTGACTGTTCGTTTGTTAACAGCCTATGGAGAATGTGAGGTAAGTGTAGCTGTGTACGTTTACACATGTTTACATTGTTTAGTGTTTGTTTCCCCATACGGAAGGTGAGCAAACAATATCACATCACTAGTGTGTGTGAGGGAGGACAGAATCTGTCACAATGTGAAAGACATTTAACTTAATGTAAATAAGGTGCTTTATAACAGCATACAATTATCTTTGTTTCTACATTTCCTGTTTTTGTCCTTTGACACTTGCATACTGCTCACATATTGCTGTCTCTTATGTCTCTTCAGACTCCAACCAGACTCTGTCCTGCAGAGCAAGACTATGTTCAGCAACCAAGCATTGAAAATTAAATTTCTGTGAGCCTACTTGTGTCAAAATCACTTCCCAAAATATTCATAAAGAATTTATAAACTATGCAAAATTTGAATCCTATTTTTTTCTTTTTTTATCTCCCTCTCACCACTAGG
>KN511587.1:841-15635 GCA_000787155.1 Scartelaos histophorus
AGTAATAATAATAAATATATAATTATTTTTTAAAAAATAGCAATTTTCAAGACAATTGACATGTCAGATTAATGTATTTGAAAAACAAATTTAAGATACCATATTATAATAAAGCTTTACACAAAATGAAACTGGGTAAAATAAAAGGCATCACACTACTAAAAATTAACGCATCATTTTGTGGTTTGCCTTTTCAATTTGAGCCAAGGCTGCTTTAATCTTGTATACACTACGTTGCCATAGTGATAAAGAAGTGCATAATAAAATTATAGCTACATAATTTACACACAGGTAATGGTTTTACACAAGCACACTTCCGGGCAAAATTACTTTTTTCAACAGCTTGGAAGTCAATATTTCAGATTAACATAATAGGAGTAAAACTAATACCACTTTAAATTCAATAATTACACCACATATAATTAGATTTACATGGCAGAGATGACCCTGCCCCTCCTTTCATCCAGTTTATCAATTATAGTTTATCATACCATATATTGTATAAAAAAATTTTGAAATTATTAAATAGGTAAAATAAATTATAATTGCAAAGGGTTATCTTAAACCACAAACACAGCAGTCCCCTTGAGTAGAAATGCTCAGAACACTTCAGATTTTTTAAAACTAGTTCAGAGAATTGGATGTCCAGCACATAAACAAAAACATTTAAGCTGAAATTATAATTTTTTGCAAAATCTCTTTTAAGAAACTCGGGTCAAACGCCATATGTTGCTCACATGCCATAAACATCCATCAGGCTGAATTTATGAAAACCTTCAGCTAACAACATTGCTTTCTTCATCATTGATTCCCTCTCGTGCATCGCTGTCATCCATACAATCCCAGCTTAATGACATTATGCCCCACCATCCAAAGCCATTCGCCCCAGATCAATATCTCAGCATGAGTCCTTCCATCAGCATTTGTTAACATTGCCAAATGTCATCTGGCCCTCTGTGCAGTGTGTGTGCTGATAAAGCAAGTCCAGAGTCTCCATAGTGTAGCACAACAGATCAGGCATATTCCACTTTTATGTGCTTCATAGTGTCCCTGATCAAACTTGAATTATATTTTCATAAATAACAAATTAATTGGTGATCAGGAAAAAGGGAGCCTTAACTAGAGACATTAAATATGTAAGTTTTCCATATATTTATGTTATTTAATCAGCTTTCTCTTTACTTATAATCCTGGCTATTCTCCAGAAAATGCCACATTAAGGCTTTACATTCCCCAACACGCCTCCTCCCAACATGAATAAAAACAAAACATTGTTTGGTTACAATAATGTGTATGTAGTGGTCATAGGAAAAGATCAGCAGAAGATCTGAGCAAAAAGAACAGTGGGTAATGAATGAAATAGGTGAAATTCAATTGGGGAAGTGTAATACATGTGAACAGAAACAAATAAAAAAAACCAACAACAACAATAAATTAATGGTGTCAAAATGGTGTGCCAAAACAAAAGCCCCTTTTACACAGAGCTCCAGCCAGTGTGATTGCAAGGCCTCAGCGGCCAATAGCTTAGATCCAAGACACCATTTTTTTGCAAAACAAACAGTGGAATAAGAGCACCAGTTTGAAAAGCGTGTGTAAAAAGGTTGTGCAGAAAAACCAGAGTGAACAAAGGTAGTGGAAATGATGTATAAAATGAGCGTAGCTGTACAACAAAAGCAATCCTCCAATATTCTTTAAAACCAAATGCATGGTGTTAATAATACAAGAATTACCTAAAGATTGGGCATAGTCTCATAGAAAATGAATGACCCTTCCAAATCAAGTAAACAAAGCCAGTGGTCAGAATGATTCAATTACTTACAATAGATATAATCTATTCTTCAGCATTAGCAGAAAGAAAAAATAAGGCCAAAGCAAAAATAATTACATGCAATAATAACATGCTTGCCTGGTTAGGAGCTATGTTATTTTTAAATCATGCAATTAATAAAATCACAAAACCCGTTGACACTTACCAATTTGCTGTGGTGGTATTTGCAATATCCACAATACTTGACATTGTCTGCATCTGATCCCTGCTCTTCACACAATAAGCCTGCAAACTGGGCACTGCAAAAAGACCAAAAAACAAGACAGATTTCAACCAATAATTTACATGGATGTACACCGGATAATGTTTCTCAAGATGTAGCCTGTCTAAACCAGGTATAGCATTTATTTATTACAATACTTTTGTCGTATACATGGGAAACTAGTACTACAGTTATAAGCTGTAAATATCCATGACATTGTGGAGTCATGACTTTGGGTGAGGGACATCACAAACAGGCCTTGTCTTTGTCTGATGAAGTTAATGTGAAGCCAGTGGGTCTCACCATGTGACGTGGAAGGCCTGCCGGCAGCCATGTTTGTTGCAGGTCATACAGGCTCCAGTAGCTGCTTTGCTCTCTCTGCCCTGGTCCTCACAAATGTAACAAGTCTAGGAACAGTACAAAGAAGTGTTGGGTAAAGCAATGTAATACAATTAATTTGATGAATTCAGTTTTAATAATTGAGATTTAGAAAAATCGTAATCATCCAGTCCTAGTACAAAGAATCGTCAAGTTACACAACAGTTACACAAGAGCTAACTGACCTTGTGCTTCTGCTCTATATTTATACATATAACCAGACTAACTCCAGCTAAAAGCTCAGAAAATAGTTGTATTTATTGTTTTTTTTAACCAATTAACCTTCTCAAAAACCAGATATAAAAGTAAAAAAAAAATTAAACCAACCAAAAAAAGGTGTAAATGATGGCCATTCCAAAGCCATTTTGCACTTGTGAGTGGGTTATTACCTTATTGTAGCGGTCATGTGGCACTGACTGGAGCACAATGGGCTCCATGGTGGAGACATTTGCAAACTCCACTTCAGGTATGTAGAGAGCGCAAACTACGTGAGCCCAGCCTGCAATACAAGAGCGACCATCAACTTTTTAGCACAAAAAGGGGAATAAATATCAGCATAAAATGCATTAAACAGGGTCTAGACCTGGCATTAACATGCCAGTCATGGTTTTGACACCACCACATAGTGCACATAAATATCTCCAGTTCAACTTTTCAACCCTGGAGTCGTAAAACGCTTTAATTTGTAAATTGTAGTTAATCTACCTAAGTAGTTGTTTATTGAGGCCTAACACACACACACACACAGCTGCCTGTCAGGGAAGACAAAGTGGGGGCGGCGGAGTGACAGCAGGGCATGGCAAAGTGGCAAGAGAATTGACGACGCGCCGAGGAGGAGTCCACTGAGGTGAACCAGAGGTCAGTGAGAGGTGGGAGCCAGGCCTGAGGTGTCTGTTTTTTCCCCCATAGCGGAAACAAAAACAGGCTTAAACTTACAGTTGAACCCGTGGCCTGCCTTTGACCTGGTGAACGGGACGGTGGGAGGAGGGCAGGGGGCGGAGCGGAGAGGAGGGTGCGAGTGTGAAATGGGGGCATGTTGTTGTTTTGAAGGCCCTCCAAGAATCTGGAAGAGGCCTATAAAACAGGACTATAAAAGAAGCAAAGGCTTCCTACTCTAATCGAGCATTCACGCTCTTAACCCTACAAGTATTAGGCCTCTGATGACCTTCCCTTGGTCAAACTGAGTCAAAATTAACTCAATTCCTCAACTGTAAGAAGAATAAAAACATGAAATACAGGCAGAACAAATAACATAAAATATACAATAAGACAGCCCCATTTACCATTATACAACCACATCACTCTTATCAGACAGACTCGACAAAGGCCCAAAGTTGGATATGTCCTTGCATGTAGTTTTTCATCATTAATCTTTAACCATCAAAAATGTATGTGTGATATTTAACTTGAAAGGCCTGGACACATACCACAAAGTTGTTGAAAATTGCTTGCAGCTCTTAACAGCATCTTGAAAAGAATTTAGGGTGATGTACGTCAAACTAACATCAACCATTATTCTTAGAGAATAAATATTTGGTGCACCAGTGACAATAGTATCTGCAAACCAATATCACAGAGTATTTGTACTCTACATTTAAAGATTTAATTTAAATGAAAACTAGGCCTAAATGTGTCTTTAAGTAGGTTCAAGCAATTACTCAAATTTGAATTGAGACTGAAAATGTAACTTAACTGTGTTAAAAGGCAGTGATTAAAAGCCTGTATTGTTTATGTTTTGGAAACTAATAATTGAAATGTTTGTTTTAATAAGACCTTTTTACATATCACCCAGCCCTATGTTTGCTATGTCATCAGTTACAATTAACTTTCAATCCATCTTATCACCACAAGTAAAAATGCAAGATCAAATGCCTGTTTCAAACTAATCCCATCAATCTACTTTATTACTGTCCCACCTGAAATAACAGACACTACCACACAGATCAACAAGTGAACTCCGGGTGCAGGGGAGAAAAGAGAGATGGTGATAGAGAGATGGGGAGCTAAAAAGGCAGGAGAGAGGGAGAGCGGGGTCATGGCAAGGGTAAAATAAAAGAGAAAGTAGTAAAACGGTGTGTGTTAGTCTTGTCCTGATGCCTCCCTGCAGGCCTGGACACAATCCCACAGCTGTGCTCCCCTACACACACACATACGCACAGAATATTTACAGTCTCCACTGAGCTGACCCCGCAGTGAACCCTTAGAGACAACTCCTCACAGGCCACGCACTATACCCATCCCAGGACCGCCCCCTCATAAACATACACTCACACACACTCGTAAAACATGGACGTACAGAGCAAGAGAGGAGACATAACTCTAACCCACAAGCTCACACCACTAAAAGTCCATAATGACAAAACAAGCCACAGTTTGTGAATGGGCAAGTGTGAGATACCTCCGTTGTCTGTCCTCTTGAGAGCTCCATCTTTATGTGGACACAGCTCACATCTCTGCAGGTAGAAGAGCACAAGTTAGCGCAGAGCTATGACAAATATGCCACAGCAGGGGATGAAGCAGCAGGTTACGCACTACTGGGCACAGAGCCAGGCAGCTCTGCTCCACCTCTGCTACATGCTACATGCCACTGAGGACGCCGTTAGTCCTGCGGCGATGACTTTTTTATGGTGTGAACTTCCCTAAACTGCTCTTCAGCTGCTATTGCACAACATACACTTTGCATTGTTAATGTGCAATAACATGAATCATTAGCCATGACGCTACTCTTCTTCTATGTGCTTTCATCACCTCTGCCAGTGAGGTTATGTCAGCGAGGTAAATGTTGTGCACAAACCACAACCTTGTCTAAAAGGGTTTGTGTAACTCTGTTAACTACACATTCATTTTCATAAACAATTACAGATATGCACATTAGTTAAAACACTTATTTAATAACACTAAACTTTTAAGTCAGGAGTGTTCAAGCATTTTTCACTGAGGGCTACAAAACAATGGTCAGTACACTGAGTCTTTCTGCTAAGTGTATTTTACACAGTTTGAATGAGCCACCATACCGTTAAAAAGTCTTACACTAATTTTAGTTCTGTAACACAATGCACTAAGATGTTACAGATGAGTTACAGTGATAGAAATACATGAATTAAACAATTTAAGTACAGCCTATGACCACATAGGCCAATCCAGCAAGATCTGTGAGGGCTGACAAAAAATGGTCTAAGGGCCAGAGTTTGGATTCCCTTTCTTTAAGAAAAGAAATGATAATGTGCCACTGAAGAAATGCAGAAATTAATTAAACACTGAGCAGAAATTCATCATTATTATAACTGTAAAACATTTGTTTATTGGTTGTTATAGGGCTGTAGTCCTAGAATTATTTGATAATTAGAAAACATTCCCTGTCTATCAATTCATTGACTAAAAGAGTGTGACTAAACCTCCCAAAATATGAGGATATTATGCAAAAACTACTGTGTACACACAGAAGTATGAGCAAAGAGCATGTTCATAAGTGAAAATGCAGAATAAATGATCCAGTCAACCCCCAAAAGCTCCACCCACACTCCCTTCTGCCATGGTCCATATAAATCCTTAAAATACTAATAAAACAATAAGTTGACTGATTTAAAAAAATTGATAAGGCACCAATGGCCGAAAGGTTCTTTCAGTGGTATGGTAAACTGTCTACAGTTATAACACATATAATTTTAATATTCCTGCATTTTTATTTCCTTCCACTGTCCTTTTGCATATAATTTTTTTCTCAAATCTGTTAGAGCTTATCCTGACATGACCGCTGCAAATAAATATGTCTGACACAGCTGGTCCACAAGGATGCAGTGTTCATGATAATCTTACAGAGAGCTTCAATCAGGATTAAAAACCATTTGGTGAAACGCAATGGAAACCGGATAAAATGTGTCCAGACTGGACCTCTGGTTTTGGCTGAGGCAGGAGGAGGTGGTAGAGGGGGGAGGGGGGCATAGGCAACAGAAAATGTTGCGAGTGTCGTGCAGTTGAGAAAATTTGTGAAAGGTTGTGAAAACTGTCAGTGTTGTGTGTTTGACATGAATCCTCTGGTCACAATTCATTTGATACAGTGGCTTGTGCCAGCACTGGACTGAAACACGACGTGATGAGATAATCAACATGAGCTTGGCACAGTTTAAAGGGCCTGTACAATATTTTCTCCATGTAGTTGTTCTACATTTGTTTCATTCTAGCGCAGATATATTCTAAAAGCGCTTGAGTTCAAATTCAGTTCACTATGTGCCATGTGGAACCAATTGAACCAAGAAGTGTGATCTTTGCATGCTGGGTATTTTTTTAATCTGAAAAGTGCTTATAAACACACAGTGAATAACTAGGATGCTAGTGAGGAAACTTGGGACCACTGCAAAATTAAATAGTTCTGCTTTTCACATTTTTAAGACCAGGTACAGTACAGCGGCTTTAAGTAATACTGTATGTTTGACTGTGTTGGTGTAAATGAGCTGATTGAGACAGGTTCTATTAAATCATTTCTTTCTCTATTGTAAACATTTTTATTTGATCACATTCCCCATGTAAAATTGTGCTCTTCTGTTCCATAGGCACAATACTTTCATATACCTCAAAGTAGTACAAAATACAATGCAATATAATGTAAAGAGGGGACATTAGTGACGTGTGGTGTCTGTAACTCACCACACGAGCTGCTCTCTCCTGAGACTCACACTTTCTGCAGAACCACGGACCAGTGGGCACCTGCACGATGCCATAACACGCTGCAAACAAACAACATCATAAGCACAACCGCATCAAAGTGTTCTCAAAGTAAAGCCCACTCCTTATGAAACCACATCCAACCTTTGGCAGTGTAAATATCAATTGTTCTCTTAAAGAGGGGGCATTACACTTCTGTGGGGTATTAATGCTAAAACATAACATAAAGCGCTATCATAACACAATAGGCATGGATTCCACTAATGAAACTAGTGAATTGTTTTGTATCCTGCTTTCTTATTTTTATGGAAAACTGTCAATCATGATAGATGCATGCATAGATACATGCTAGATTACTCAAACATGCTTGGATGGCATCAAAAACCTCTTGGAGTGTGTTTTTGAGGGCACAATTTTATATAAAACTCATAAAAAGTCAATTTTGTCATTGTTAATTTGCTTAAGTGTATTAAAAACAGGAATAGTAGCCTTTGCCTGAAATCCAGACACATGTTTCTTCTATACATTATGAAGTTATGAGTCTGGTCACTGTTACATCTCCCTGATTTTAGATGGCTGTAACTGACAGGTGGATTAGCCTACTAAGGACACATATGGTCTATAAGCATCAACACAAATGGCTGATTACAAGGGGAAAAAATTACATGAGACTGAAAAACATTGCAGGTTTCAGCAGAATCATTACAAAGCATTAAACTCTGAGTGTTAATGTTAACACTGTTAATCTGAGTGACATACGTTTCATTTTGTTCAAAATTGTAGATGACCAATGTGTCCTTTTCTTTCACATGTGTCACTTCAATAAACAAATCTGATTACTGTGCATGAGCCCGACTCAAGGTGTAGATCAGACAGATCCCTCTTTATAACAAAAACAGAGGTAACATTTCATTCTGCATTTGTCTGGCAACCACTACGTACTATGACACAACCAGTGACTCCATTGCACCGAGCAGAATGGGGGGACACTACCATTACTGGAGCTAAAAAAAAGATAATGAGCACATTTTTTGAGTGAATCAAGCGAGTCAATTTATCAAGACCAAAATTATGTGCTCTTTAGTGTCTAACATTATGGGCAACTGAGGCCTAAGTTTAAATGCTGTAATAACACAATTTTTTGTCAAATTATAAATAAAACATATGATGTATGTGTTGTGTTTTTGATTGATAGAAACTATAAGTAATCTACTAATGTAATGACCTGATTTTAGATATGGGAGTGAGGCTGAGACTTTAAGTTGCAGCTCAAGCAGCACTCCGTAAATAGCCTACCTCTTCACATTTTCAGATTATGTCTGATCTGACCAGAGCTCATAATCCACTGGTAACAATCCACATTTCAGAGAACAAAATATCCTCAGGTTACAGAGTTCAAATGAAGAAACTCCCAACTAAATTATAAACCATTTTTTAGTAAGTTAGGCTTGTTAGACTTGAGTGTGTACAGATGTGTATCACTTGTTATAGTTGTTATCACCATTACAAGAAGCATTTAAATAAAAGTATTATGCTCAAATTATAGAGGTGAGGTGAGAGATGTTGCGTCCTTGTCTGACGTTGTCTCTCCTTTACACACATTTATCCCCTTATTCAGTTTTGGCCATGTCAGGAATGTTGACGTACATTCGGAAGCTGTGTGACTAAGATAAACATGGTTCTAAAATCTTTAAAAATCAAGACAGTTAAAGGTGCACTACAAAACTTTTCTGATGAAGGGGTGTTATTGCTTTGCCTGGAATGTTCCACAGTAGGTATTAAACATGACTATCCTGCATTAATTACATTTCACTTATTTTAGTGCTCACAAATACCTTGAAAAACATGTACATGACTTTCCATGATATATTTGCAATTTATAAAAAAACTATTTGACATGAAAATGAGTGGTTCAGTCCAACAAATCTGCATCAGGGTTTTCAGAGAGGAGGCCAAATTTATTCTTCTGAACACAGAGAGACAAGTAAGCAAGTTTATGTTAAGTCTATGTTTATGCATATCCAGACAGACCTTAGCCCGCATGGATTGGTCACTATGTACGCAGTCCTGCTCTCTTTTTCAACCCAGAGGTGGCCGGGTCCTAGTGCTGAGTGCAGGTCAGTCCTCTGTTTCTGCTTGTTTCACTTTCATTATTTAATTAAGGTGTGTGTTACATTATGACACAAAATGAAATTATCAGCATTTATTGGCACAAGTGAGAAGTCGTCCGCTTATTCTCTCTGCTGTCCAACAGGAATATCACCCTATTCAGAACTGGTGAGGCTTTATTATTTAGTTCATGTTTTGAGCTTTCACAAACTCTCATGTACATAAAAACTTTACTAAAACTATAAACAAATGTTTGTTAAGGAGCTTAAAATGGTTTTGAAATTATTTTCTTTTCTACACATTTTTTAAAGGTGCACTATGCAACCTTTCTGGTGGAGGGTCTTTCTTGTCTCCATAGAGATGTTATTGCTATTCTTGGAATGTTTCACAGTATAGCATAAACCTATCCATCTCCATGAAGACAAGAGCAATTTTTCTTCTTTTTCAATTATTGCCTGTAGTAAATGCAACTTATTGTGAAATATTCCAGGAAAGCCACCCTGTCCACGAAACAAGCAGGTGCCACCATGTTATCAGAAAACTGCTTCAGTACACTTTTAAACAAAACTGCCATTATTATTTTTGTGCATCATTGCTTAGTGTTTGCCACTTTTACAGTCATGCTGTCAAACAGTGCATTTGTGTTTAAAATAATAGTTTTGCGCTCATGTCAGTTTGAGCCAATAGGATCGTACGCCACATGCTTTCCACACTTGCGTCAACAAGAACACAGCTTTTGTTAGTGTTTGTGAAGATGGGAGAATGGATAAAGAGGGAAGCTGCTTTTAAGACCCAGATACATTTTGGATTTCCCAAGACAGCATTCATGAAGATTCGCTTTGCAAAATGACGCACAAGACTTCAGAGCAACAGTGTTGCCCTAAAACATCTACAGCACAAGGTACATTGCGGAATACAGCCAGTGATTAACTTGTTTTTTGATTTAATAAAAAAATTTCATTAATATGAACTTACTTTTATTTATTGGTTAGACAAGGGAAATGCACAACACAAAGTAGGGTCTAATTCAAAGTGCTTTAAAGAACAAGACAATGTTAAAACTACAAATCATGAGCCCTTCTATAATAAATTTGATTAGAAATACTTTACTATACCCTTTACTATACACAGTACTGTTTGTACGTTCTCACAATATTGCAATAATAATGATAATAATAATGATTTGGTTTTATATAGCATTTTTCTGGACACTCAAAGATGCTTTACAGAGCATTATTCATTCACTCCATACGGTGATGATAAGCTACTACTGTAGCCATAGCTGCCCTGGTGCAGACTGACGGAAATGAGGCTGCCAATCTGCGCCATCGGCCCCTCTGAACACCATCCTCACTCACGCACACACCACTTACATACTAGGCAATGTGGGTGAAGTGCCTTGCCAAAGGACACAACAGCAGTTTTTGCAACTGGCGTCCCACTGTGACACCTGCTATTCTCAGCGGTCTCCCATCCAAGTAGGCCTGGTCCTGCATAGCTTCTGAGATCTGATGGGATCAGGCTTTGACAAGCTGGTATGGTCTTAAATATTGTACTGAGAGCTTCATACAGACATAAAATCGTACCCAATAAAAAGTTACATCTGTTTTATAAAATTGGTCAAATGCAACAGGAGAGTATCAGCTTTAAAAAAAAAAATTTAAAAAAAAGAGTCACATCTGGGTTGTAACTGTAGTCACTATAAATGAATACCGAAATTGTTTGGCTGTATATGAGTCCAGTCTGATCTAGAGTTAATTTAACTTTTTTGGAAATGTTAATTAAGTAACACTGGACCAAAGTTTCTGTTTAACCTCGAAATCAAGAGTTATATTAACATTTTGAGAGTAAACGGATAACACCGTGTAGGGTTAACAACACACAGAGGTGTTTTATTTTTACACTTTATTTTACTTAATTTGAGATGAAATTATGAACAAAACTGGTTCAAACTGGTCTTCTCTGGTGGGAGTTTAAAGTGGTGGGTGGAGGTGCCAAATTAACACTAAGAGAAGTTGAATTAACACTAGAGGAGGTTGTACTAACTTCAACCATATCAACTCTGGCAAATAACCCCAACTAAAACCCTCATTTAACTTTCAACTTCAACCATATCAACTCTGGCAAATAACCCCAACTAAAACCCTCATTTAACTTTCAATTAAAACAACACTTTTTGTGTTAAAAACAACTCTGAAATATTTTACCCTGAAATTTTAACCCTCCAGTTTTTGCTGTGTGCATAGAGCATTCTAAACTAGGTAGATTACTCCAAACTGTCTTGAAGTTTGCCTGGCAAGATCATCACTCTGATTTTTTTTTTTTTATACAAACGGACATCAGTCTGATCTGGTTCACACCTTGAGCCAGACCAATTATTTTTTTCAGTGACACATGTGAAACTAAGGTGCTCATTGGCAATCTATCATTTACAAATTCAAACCCATGCCACTTCAGATTAACACAGTTTAATATTTCGTTCATTGATTCTGTAGAAATTTGCTATGTTTTTCAGTCCCTTGTGATATATTTTTTTTCTGGTAAGTAGCTAGATTTGTTTTGATACAGATGGACCATGTGAAGGAAATGAGGTTGACAGTGGGATGTTAGTTATCAACACACCTTGATGACATGGTTATGTATGATACAAAAAATGTAAAATTAATAATGAACCATAATTTTTTAAAAGTACATCTGAATTTTGTTTTAGTGTATGGTTTAATGATTTCATAATGCTGTTTTACAATTTGTAAGGCTTATAACCAAGAATGAAAGTGGTAATTTGAGTTTAACATTAGCCTATGAATAAAAACAGATGTATAGTTCTTGCTCTCTTTAATGCATTTTATTCTATTTTAGTGCTGTTTGCCAAGTCATTAAATTTATAGTAAACACAGAAGTAGGTCACAAGGTCAAAATTTAAAAAAAATGTATTTAATTTTAATCTGTTGAAAATAATTACATTTTATATTATTTGCTTTTTTTTTTGTTGTTTTTTGAATATTTTTAAATGCTATTATATTTCATGTTCATTTATAGTGTCTGGAATGCATTTGCATTGCTAAGGGTAGTCATAAAGCAAAAGTTTATGCAATGTGCAAGTTTTTAATAGCCACTAAACTATAAATAAACTATTTCTGACATTATGACATGCACTTGATTGAAGCACTGCACATTGACACTTAGCTGCTGTTAGTAAACACAGAAACTATGGCCATGTTTCTGACACACCTGTCATAACACGACAGCTCTTATGATCCGTTATTGGTCTTATTGGCTGTAGGTACATTTTGTGCAACATAACAGATATCACTTGTTGTGTAATTTTTGTTCTTAGTGACTGACATTAAAATGTGCATGTTCCTTGTTTGAACAACACAAAGAAGCCAAGTATAAATAATCGCTCCAAATCTGGATTGAGTAGAAGTCCTAGATCATAAATGCTCATAGATCATAGATGCTGAGGACCTGACTTCAGCTTGGCCTTGCTGAGGGCAGGCGGAGACTGCACACAGCTCCATAACCTTGCAGCAACACAGCGCTAAGTAGCCTGTGAGCTAACGGCTAACCTGAGCCGAGCTAACACATAAACATCTTACCTTGGTGCACAGCGACGTTGCAGCCATGACCGTCGCAATAAACTAAAGGGTTTTCCGCCCAGCCCCTCTCATCAGAGCATACACAGCACCCGCCTATCATCTCCTTCATGTTATTCGTCGAGAAGTCGTCGTCCACCGCCAGACAACGCTCGCTGGAAACCATCTACGAAGAAAGCGGACATGCGGAGGAATACGATATAAAGATAAGCCAAAATCTGGAATGAAGACGATCGGTTTTCCGATGCTACAGCATATTAAGTCCCACGCGATCGACGTGTCATCTTTAAAACGTGTTTACGTCCCTTCCAATACAATATTTTTTACCAAAACATCCACTTCACTGCGCTACGACGAGTAGGAGACGGGACGTCGTAGAGAACAGGAAATACGTAATGACGTATGGCACGTTGTGTACGTGCATTCTTTCAGGAAGTACAAGGCAAATATGATTGTTTTTAGACTTAGATATTGGTAACATATGCTAAGAACAACAAAATAAAATCCTGGAAAAAAAATAAGTAGGAGTACATTTGTCCATAACACGTGTTTTATTTATTAGTGTCTTGATACTGGCAGGAAACTTGCTCAAATGACCAAAATACAGACCTAACTACTCTAAATAACTTGCATTAAGGTCAGCATGATTTTCCCAACGATTTTAACCAACAATACAATAAATAATGCAATAAGTTTAGTCCTCAGAGAGCTGTAATGCCGGTGACACCGAAGTAAATTGTTTTATGTCTAAATATTTTAGGAAAAAAATAAGTTTCTATGGGACTATAACAAGTGAATGCCATAGAAATCATCTGTTTTTGAGTCGAAATATCTTCTGTTCAGTAGGCAAAGGTGTAGCCATTTATTTCCGCAAAATAAGAGTTAGTCGAGAGAGATGTTGCACACAGTGGACCTGTCAATACTGTTGTTGTTTCTAAGGATGCTCCCGAGTGCAGACACACATGTTATTCTAGGCACTCAGCTGCTGCTTGCATCACCGATTCGTCTGAGCAAGCTCCCGCTCTCGGTTTCCAGAGAAACGTAATGACTTGCCAATAATGCGCAAGAGCACACGAGCGTCCTCCGTGTAATATGGTGAGCGAGAGGTCCCTGGGAGTGCCTGCCCATTGTTTGCTTTAATTTCAAATTGCTCAAATGCAGCATTCGACACTGGGCACTGCACTAAAAGGGGGTGTGGGGGATGGGGAGCTGAGAAGAGAAAAAAGTGAATCGTGTGTGGCAGGGGAAAACCTATTAGAGCTGAAGAGAACAAAGGGAGGCGAAGGAGGGGGCCCTGGTTCTGTTTGGGGCCTATGGAGCTACGGACACATTGAAAATGGCAAATATTTTTTATAACTCGCACTTGATTAAGTCAAAGTCTGCACGAAGCATGTAGCTTATGCTTCGGGTTGTCAGAAGAGCGTTTTCGACAAGGGAAAAATAAGATTAGGCTATAGCTGCGCTGACTATGGTGACTCCAAGATGCGCACAGGTTACCACTCATTGCTCTTAAGCTCCATCATTTAAGGCACTCACTGTGTATCAAATCAACCCTTTTAGACGCTACACTTTATGTAAGTTGGTTACAGGACATAACCAACAAGGTGTATGTTATAGGTATGTAGGCAAAACAATGAATCACAATAATACGCTTTTGGCTATGGCGAGTGAACAGTATTGCCAAATACAAATTTGGTGTTTTGTTGCGATAGCATTACAAGGAAATATCGTAAAGGTTAAATTAAAATAGCAAAATCTCTATATCTTTTTATCGTGTCTTGCCTGTAAGATTAGCCCATGCTTAATTACACTTAGATAGTCCATCTTATTTTAAACGCAACGCTTAAGTGTGTCACCATATGTGTATGAGTGAAGATTTTTCTACATGAATGGTGGGCTAGACTAGTCTCTCCATAATTTCAGCATCACTTGAACGTTTTCCTTTTTAAACATTATGCAATTATACAAAAAAGGCTGTAGGTCATCCAAAGCTGAAATTAATAATAATAATAATAATAA
>KN511592.1:7027-17340 GCA_000787155.1 Scartelaos histophorus
TCTCCCTCTCTTTTTCTCTGTGCAGTACTAATGAGCGCTCTCTCTCTCTCTCTTTTCTCCCTGTCTCCAGCTCTCTCTCTCTCTGCTGTACTAAGGCGTTCTCTCTCTCTCTCTTTTTCCCTCTTTCTCTCTGTGCAGTACTAATGAGTTCTCTCTCTCTCTTTCTGCCTTTCTCCTTCTCTCTCTCTGCACTGTACTAAAGAGCCCTCTCCCTTTTCAACCTTTCCCTCTCTCTCACTCTCTCTGTACTGTACTAGGGAACTCTCTCTCCCTCTTTCTTTCTCTTTCTCCTTTTCTCCCCTTCCATCTGTCCTGTACTAAAGAGCTCTCTCTCTCTCTCCCTTTCTCCCTCTTTCTCTCTTTCTCTCTCTCTTTCTCTCTGGGCAGTATTAATGTGCTCTCTCTCTCTCACTCTCTTTTCTTTGTCTCCAGCTCTCTCTCTCTTTCTCTGCTGTCCTAAGGCGTTCTCTCTCTCCCCCTTTCTCCCTTTCTTTTTTTCTCTTTGTGCTGTACTAACAAGCTCTGTCTTACCCTCTTTTTCCCTTTCTCCCTCTCTTTCTGTCTGTGCAGTACTAATGAGTCCTCTCTTTCTCCCTTTCTCCTTTTCTCTCTCTCTGCACTGTCCTAAAGAGCTCTCTCCTTTTTTTCTACCTTTCCCCCTCTCTGTTTGTCTCTCTCTCTCCTTCTTTCTTCCTTTCTCTATCTCTCTCCCTATCTCCCTCTTTCTCCTTTTCTGTCTTTCTCCCTCTCTCATTCTGTACTGTGCTAGGGTGTTCTCTCTCTTTCTCCCCCTCTCTGCTGTACTAAGGAGCTGTCTACCTTTTTTGCTCTCTCTTTCTTTCTGAGTTCTCTCTTCCTCTTTCTTTCTCTCTGTTTCTGTGTGTTGAGTAGAATCCAGCAGTTTCATTTCCGATTCCATTTCAATTTTAAGGTATACCCGACATCTCCCGTCACCAGTGCAGAGGCTGAAAACTGCATTGTGTTTCCTTAAACCAAAAATAACATAAGACAGAACTGAACCCAATGTGTAATGTAGCTGTTATTTATTTCTCAAGTAACTACGAAACAGATTTGTATAAATAAAAATTCAAACATTATGAGATCTTCTCTGCCAACTAAGACCAGTAAATAGTTTTATTACATCAATATTTAGGCCCAACCAGGATTTCGGAAGAATTTGGCCTTTTTTTTCCTGAGAAGCCCTCCCTCCTCCTTTCTCTCTCTATCACTCTGCTCTCTCTCTCTTTCTTTCTCTCTTGCTCTGTGCTGTCTCTCTGTTTCTGTGCTGTCTTTCTCTTTCTCTCATTTTGTGCTATCTCTTTCTCTTTGTACTGTCTCTCTCTCTCTTTCTCTTTATTGTACTGACGGGCTCCCTCTCTCACTTTGTGGTTTCTTTTACTCTCTGTCCATCTCTCTCTCTCTCTCTGTGTTGTCTCTCTTTGTGCTTTCTCTTGCTCCCAGTGCTCTCTCTCTTTCTCTCTATGTGTTCTCTCTCTTTGCTGTCTTTTTTTCTCACATTCTGTCCTCTCTCCTCTTTCTCTGTCTCTGTCTTTCTGTTTTCTCTCTGTACTGTCTGTACTGTACTGAGTCTCTCTCTCTCTGTCTGTACTGTACTGAGTCTCTCTCTCTCTCTGTATTGTACTGAGTCTCTCTCTCTGTCTCTCTCTCTGTATTGTACTGAGTCTCTCTCTCTCTCTCTCTCTCTGTCTCTCTCTCTGTCTCTCTCTCTCTGTCTGTTTGTACTGTACTGAGTCTCTCTCTCTCTTTGTCTGTGTGCTTTAGGTCATAGAAGACGTGGGGAACCAGACTTCGTGCCGACTGGCTGGACTCCGACCGGGAACAGTCTACTTTGTCCAAGTATGTATGAAAAGTATGTAGGAGCGCTGCAGCTCTGTCACACTGTTCAGTAGAGTTCAGAGGAAAAGAGACAGTTGTTTTTTCAGATTGTCTTTCCATTTTTGAGATTGTCTTTTTGTGAGCCAGTTAAATCCAGTGAAGAGTTTAGCCACAAAAATGTAAAAACGTAATGACGCTGCTGGAATGCACAATGTCATTTTAAAAACCAACAAGTCCAAAAGGCTGTCAGTCCAAAAGGCTGTCAGTCCTCGCCGTTTACTCGAGAATATCTTCCAAATGTTCTTTCGTTTTGAGGTCATGTTAGCAGTGAATCCACATAAGAAGCATATTATCTTTAACTCACAGATATAAACTTGCCAATTGCTTTATTTGACCCTTCCTGTGATTACTCGGCGCACAGGGTTACAGTGTCGGATCGGTGCCATGGATTTGTCAGTGTGCCCCAGGGCAGCTGCTGACGCACAGCAGTCAACCTGCACTGATCACTTCCAACTTCGTATTTTTGGAGCAACAACAAGCTCTTGTAACAGGAGAACAAACGGGCTACATTTTTACAAGTTCTTACAAGTTTTTTATTAAAGCTGCACTACGTAACTTTTCTGGTGCAGGGCAAGAATATATTTGTACTGAATCTTTGCTTTTATTGAGTCATTGGCACTGTTTTCAATGCAATCTGACAAATGCTGCACTGAGCCCAAGACGAATTTCCCTCAGGAGATGTCAAAGTTTATTTTATTTTATTCTCCACACCACCTGCTCTTCTCTATTCACATGTTATTGCTTTGTCTGGAATATTCCACAGTAGAGCATTAAACACATCTATTGTGCATATTCAGTTACAGATGTTTTTATTGTTAAAACAAAATGCATTCTAACTGTGAACAGGCTAAACTTCCCACAAATCTGTAACCTGATCTAGTGACATCAAATACTTGTCGCCATGGTGATAGATACATTTAATGCCATGCTAAGGAACATTCCAGATAAAGCAGTAACATCACCACGGAGAAAAGCAGCAAGAAAAGTCTTTAAAGGTGCAACTTTTCTTGTGCTTTTTTCCCTGAAGATGTTATTGCTTTGCCTGGAATGTTTCACAGGATGGCGTTAAACCTTTTTGTCGTCACGGAGACCAAACCAGACCAAGTTGCAGGTCAGATCTGTGGAGAGGCGGCTCTCTGCACTGTCAGCATATTTGTTTTTCTAGGTATTTTTGAGCTAAAAAGTTAAAACCACCTGTAATTGTATAAATGTAAAGTAGAGCTGTTTAATGCCATATTGTGGAACATTCCAAGCAGAGCATATCCATAGAAACAAGCCAACCCAACAGAAAAGTTACACAGTGCACCCTTAAAGTTATTCATTTAGATTTTGAGAAAAGAAATCACAACAGGACTTTTAGAGTGAGCAGAAGTAGGAAGTGCTCCATTTGATTGATTTATATCTAGAGTATTACACAGCCACAGCGCTCACAGTGCACTTGTAGCTCCATCTGTGGGACCATGGCAGCAGACGACGAGATCAGACAGCGTTTCTGACATGAGTTTGGGGGACATGTGGGGGACACTCAGCCCCTATTAAGCGTACGGCAGCAGCGCACTTAGATCCACCATGAGAGAAGAAATCAGTCTTCTCTCCGCGTTATTAAACTCATCTTTGTTCAATAACATTACACAGCGGCCAATCTGTCAGCAACAATACCAGATCTGTGCTTTTTAACTTCTCAAAAATATGTTTCACATGAGGCAAAAAAAAGCTATTGTTTTATAGTTCGGCTACAATAACCAGGGTTCTTTCTGGTGTCCATGTGTCCAGATAATGAGCGTCGAAAGCAATGTGTGGTGGTGCGTTCAGGTGCGCTGTAACGCTGTGGGCGGTCTATGGCTCTCGCAAAACTGTAAAAAAAAAAAAAAAAGACTGAATGTGTTTAACGCCAATAAGTTTATTAGTGACAGAAAGTGTTCGAGGTTGTGATAAGAAGCGAGGCTAAAATTTAAAAAAATAAAAAGATAAAAAAATAATAAAAAACTTGAACATTCCTGGTTTGGGTTGGTTGGTAATAAAAAAATTGAGAAACTGTAACACACTCGGCACAAATGTGAGTCAGTATAGTTGCATTTTCATTGTGTTTTGGTTGTTTTTAATAGCTTTTCTGTATTTTACGAAAAAAAATGACAATATATGCCTTTCTTTACTGTTGGCGGGGATCAAATTGGTCAAAAATAGCGACACCAGGGACATTTCTGGTATAAAACTGGGACAAATGATAAGTCTGCTGCGACGAGGGACACAGGGCTCAAAAATGGGACTTTCCCGGGTATTGATAGATTATTACAACACTATTTACATATTTGATACATTTTGTGGTTAAATCTTTTGCTGGTTGGACCTGGAAGTGACCATCATTTAACAATCCCATACTCCAGCCTATTAAAAAAAAATAATAATAATGTTTGAAGCTAATTATATGCGTTAGTTGTTTACATTATTTAAACTTGGTTAGTTCTCAGTCTTGGTTCAGTGTTCTTTAGCCTTGTTTTATTCTTGTTTTAAATCATGCTTTTTGTTCAGGATTAACCTAATTGAATCCTAGTTTAATCCTTATTTGGTGCAGGAGAAGTCTAGGTTTAGTCAACATTAATTCCAAATTTAGTTTTAGTTTAGTTCCAGTTTTGAAGTGTAATGCACCTTTAGTGAATCCTAGTTTAGTCTTGGTTTCACCTAAACTAATCCTAGTTTAATTGATCCTTGTCCTAGTTTATTTCTGCTTTAGTGCTGGTGTAATCCTAATTTATTTTTGTCTAGCCTTGGTTTAATCTCATTTTATCTTGATTAAATCCTGTTTCAGTCCTAGTTTATTCCTGGTTCAGTCCCAGTTCAGCCTTGGTTAGTTTGGTCTTAGTCCTGGTTCATTTCTGTTTTAATCCTAGTTTATTTCTGGTTTAGTTCTAGCTTAGTTCTGGTTCAGGCTCAGTTCAGCCCTGTTTCAGTCCTGGTCCAGTCCTCGTTCAGTCCTGGTTCAGTTCAATTCTTGGTTTAATTCCAGTTTAACCTTGATGTCTTCGTCATAATTTAGTCCCGGTTCAGTCCTGGATTAGTCCTGTTTTGACCTGGTAAATTCCTAGTTCTGTTCTGTTTTTTTTTTTCTTTCCGTTTTGCCATAACAATAAACCAGGCTTCACTCTGGTGTCCATGTGTCCAGATAATGAGCTTTGGATATAATGTAATGTAATGTCTGGTGGTGCGTTCAGGTGCGCTGTAACCCCGTGGGCATCTACGGCTCTCGCAAAGCTGGCATCTGGAGCGAGTGGAGCCATCCGACTGCAGCCTCCACCCCGCAGACTGGTGAGATCATTATTGGCACTAACTAATGTTTTTCAAACGCTCTGCTGTGTTGAGAAATCATTAAGTTTAATAGAGTTGGGTAGTCCTAGTTTAGCCCTGATATAATCCTGGTTTAGTCCTGGTTTAGTTTTAAGTTTAGTTTTATTGTTTATTGTATTGTTTATTGTTAGTTTAATTCTGGTTTGGTCCTAGTTTCGTCCTGGTTCCATCTAGTTTAGTCCTGGTTTAGTCCAGGATTAATCCAAGTTTAGGCTTTATTTAATCCTGGTTTAGTCCTAGTTTAGTTTTAGTTAAGTTCTATATTGAGAGAAAGTAAACAATTGTAGCTGCGGATTAGGCCTGGATTTTAACTGTACTAGTTTGGGCTTGATTTAGACTTGGGTTTCTTGGTTTACTACTGGTTTAGTGCTCTTGGTAGCCTTGGTTTAGGTCAGTGTTTCTCAATTATTTTCTGTCACGCCCCCCCAGGAAGAGAATATCATGTTAACTAATAAAAACATTGAAATTGTTTTTTTTTATATATATATAAATTAGAAGAAAGAAAAAAAACAAGGTAAAAATGCCAAAAAGAAGTCAGGGTCTTGAACGTTTGCATTAAAGACATGAGACTTAACTAAGTGAGCTAAACTTCATGTAGGGATAAGTTTGGTTGTGGCACTACCTCACCTGCCTCCCCTGGCCGCACCCGGCCGTCTCCGCACCTCACTGTCTCTGTCTGGCGGCTGCTGCGGCCTGTCTGCGTCTTCAGTCACCCTAATCCTGGCATCGCCCCACTGTTTGAGAAGGACTGGTTTAGGTCATGGTTTTGTCTTTTTTCCATCTGGCTGCATGGCACAAGCCTTGAGTTATGGTTTAGTCCTTGGTAACTCCGGTTTGTCCCTGGTTCACTCTTGGTTTAGTCCTGGTTCAGTCTGGGTCTAATCTTGGTTCAGTCCTGGTTCAGTCTGGGTCTAATCTTGGTTCAGTCCAGGTTCAGTCTTGGTCTAGCCGTGGTCTAACTCTGTACACTGTTTCCATGTGTGTACATGGCACTGCCCACGTCTCTGGTGTTTGTGAAGGCCCCTCACACAGGCTCAGAGTCTCTGTGGCAGATGCTCTGGTTGAATCCAAATAAATCAAAGTAAATCCTAAACCAAACATTCTTTGTATGTAATGTTTGGTAGCAGTAGGCTTACACAAATCACTTCAGCATGGAACCTTGTGCTAATCAATAACAAAGGCCATGTTGTGCTTATAGGCAGGAGTCACTATAGAATGAACTGTGCTGTGTTGAACAATCAGTACACATGTAATGGAGTACAATTACTGTTACATAACTGCATGGTAGTACTGGCTGTACCATGTTACAGTACACAGTACACATATGTGTTGGACAATGAAGGACAAAAATATCCATCACAATATAAAGTATTTTAAACTCCGGTTTTGATACTATTTAAAATAATTCTGGTATAACTGGCTCCCAAAGGAGCACAGTGCTATTATCAATAATAGTATAAATTATAGTGGATTATTGGGATTATACATTTTCATTGTATAATTATGTAGAGTGTTATTGACATTTAAAAAGCTCTGAGGCACCTAGAGCAGACCTGAGTCCTCGGTCTGTTTTAATCTGTCCTCCTCTAGTTTTCACCATATTTATTATAGTAGTAACAGTAGCGTAGTAACACTAGGTTATATTTCACAGAAATGTGATTATTATTGTTACACCAGTGATTGCGTTGGTCTGGACTGTTAACACATGCCGGGTTTTGAATATGGATGTGGGAAAAAAAATAATTGCTCACCCCTGACACAGACCATGATGCTTTGCTCTGTGTCAATTATGCCAGCCAGGGGCGGTCCTAGGGACGGGCCAACAGGGCAGCTGCCCGGGGTGGCAACAAAAACCAAAAAAAAAACCCAAAATATCACTTGTAGTTAGTACCCTTTTAAATACTATACTGTGAGTTTTGATGTATTTATGTACATCCCTAATACTTGCCCTCCCCTCTTTCCTCTTTCCTTCCTCTCTCAGTGATCATGAGTGGCTCATGCGACTCCAAATCCAGCGCCGACTCAAACTCCACCCTGCGCCGCGAGCTCAAGCAGTTCTTCGGGTGGGTGCGCAAACACGCCTATGGGTGCAGCAGCATGTCCATGAAGATGTACGACCAGTGGAGGGGGCTCATGCAGAAGTCGCACAAAACTCGCAACCAGGTAGGTAAGCATCGCTACGGCCACATAAAACAACTACAAAATTTTAATGCAAAGTCATGAAGTCAATTTTTTTGTTTACATTTTAGGTTCTACAAGGGGATAAATCGTAGCGCGGGATGACGGGATGGACCAAAATGAAAAAATGACTCAAAATTAAAAATTTTGGGGGAAATTTTTTTTCGTCTGGATTGCGTTCAACTCTATGGATACGAAGGTGGACATTTGGTTCGTGAGCGCCGCAATGTAGCTAGTAAAGAGACACTTGAAATGAGCGTAAGCTAGCAAAGACAATGCTACCCGCCAGAGGGAAATGAGAAGAAACCTGGACTCATAGCGCTCTCTTCTGGTCGGGACGGCGTAGTTCAAACTCGGAGTAAAGATGCGATGCCTTTATTTTTGTACTGAGCTCAAACAGCGTATTTAAAACTGTGTAAAAGTTTTGTAATGCTTAAATTATGTTAAGAACGTTAGCTGACTGAAGGCTTATTCAACAGTCCATTGTACATTTCTTATGCTGTGTGAGGAGTTATATAATTAGTCCATTGTAATTCTGTTATTGTATTGTATCAGTGATATATTTTTATTTATTATGTAATGTATAGACGTATTTGTATCAACTGTTTGAATGTGGAAAAGACAAAAGTACATTTCATTTGCTGTTTTATAATATCGAACCTGGGGCTGCAGTGAGTCATTGGAATAACTGTGATAAATCGGCAGTCGTGAGAGTACATTTGGTTAAAATATACGCAATTACAAGTACAGCTTATAAAATTGTACTTATTACACAAAACAGAAGAAGTTAGAATGCTGTTACCTCTTCAAAAACGTACCTGTAGTTGTGTTTGATTTCTTCATACATATTTGGGTAATCTGTTTCATCAGCTCCCTTTTAGCTTTAGTGTAGTACAGATTGGCAGTTCCAGGGCTGAAATGATCCAAATTATTCTAGTGAAGGTGTATTGAGTCTGAAAACAAAGCAGAGCACAAAAAGTGAACTAAGGGACTGTAACATCCCCCATGGGTTTCAGTGTCCATTTACACAATCTATGCTGTTATCTGGATTATTAACACATGCTAGAAGACGTTATGTCACGTTATTAAATCAGAATTTCACATTTTCATCAGTAACACGCTCAGTTTATCAGTATTCTCAATCTACAACCTTTCAGTCACCGCATTTCAACCTTTATTTGGTTAAAAATGAATTTATCAGATCTGAATACAATAGAAAAAATAGTTTGGCTAGTAAGCTAATAGCGCTTTTGCTAAAAAGAGACACGTCGCAAAACATTATGGGATACCCCCTTAGACAAACAAATGTTAGCCAGTATGTTCTCTTCTGTAAACAAAGTTACGGTTAAGCTAGTTAAGATAACTTGTTTTTCCTACCTTTTTGTGTTTGTTTTATAGCGTTTCAATGTAAAATTATAGCCATTCGCTGATTTGTTAGTTTTAGGCTGTGACGTCATCCATAATGCGGCTTTTACAAGAAAGATTTGCTGACTACTCGATTACTAAAATAATATTTTTGCAGCCTTCATCTGCTCAAAGTCTGGTCAGCGCTACACAATACGGAGTTGAACGAGCTTGTAAAAATATCAAAACTTTTTCTGACAAATGTTGCAATTGTGGTTAGATTTGAGGTTTGAGATGAAAACCAGATTCAGTGCACATTTCACACATTTTCCAGAAAAGTCAAATTTGAGGCAGACTTTAAATATTTCTAAGTTCAGGTGAAATATTGGTCTAAACTAGATGGTTAGCAAGGTTTACCTATAATAAGATGTGCTAGAGAAGGAATATTAAGTTCTTATTATCTTACCGGAAACTAAATAACTGCAGGGTTTCTGTTAGGCTAATCCCTTATTAAAATTTTAATTTGATTTTATGGATTTTTGCACCCCTACTACACACTTGACATTATAAACAAAAATTGCTACCTAATTTTGGTACCACTTAATAACACCTACACCTTAAAGACACAGTACCCGATTTTTACCGTCTTAAAAACATTTGCAGTGGTCCAAAGTTATTCCTCACTTACCTTACGCATTCCAAGCATCCCATTTATTCACTGCGATGAGTTTATAAGCGCTTCAGAAACCAGAGCTGAGTTTTTTGTTTTTTTTTCTAGTTATGGTGAAGCTAACAGCAACTAGCATGTTAACACGCACTCCCTGATTCCTAAACATCAAAGCGCTTTACAATTATGCAGACAGGAACCTACACAAGAAACACATTTTTGACGTCAAGAGACAAAAAAATTCCCCCCATTTTTTTTTCCATATTCAAAAAAAGTATATGGAAAAATCAGATACAGCCCCTTTAATTAATTACGTAGTTACAAACGTGAATGATTCTTAATAAACTATTTGTTCATTATAATTCCAATCTTTGTTCATACTTTTTAAGATTAATTAAGGTGTAGTTATTACAGAGTTACTTTTTTAGGTTTTTTTGGTTTTTGTTTTTTTTTTTTTCACACCAAGGATTTGTAAGTTTTCATCATTTTAGTTAGACCTGTCGGGATAATATTTAATAACGATAATAATATTTGCTCCCATAAACAGTTGTGTATTTATTTAACAATAAAGTTTACAATTGTCTCCACCGGATGTCGCTGTTCTGTTACAAACGCACTTCCTCCCAGCGCGTTAACGTAAAACGCGGATCGTAAGACTGCGCGGTGTCCGGTCATAATGAGAAACTTCCAGAAGGACTCCGGTGTCTTGTGGGTAAATCTTGGACGGGTGACAGCGGCCCGTGGTCCGTGACGCGATGAGGAGTGGGAAATCTGATCACGTATTTAATATTTAACGGTGCGTCGGACTGAGAGGAGGCCCACTTTAGTTACATGTGCGGGGATAGGATGCATGTGGAGGGGGGGCTTTTTTTTTTTTTTTTACAAT
>KN511594.1:0-16745 GCA_000787155.1 Scartelaos histophorus
GGCCATCACTACTCTGGGTAAACTCACATCTTGTCTCAGGTAAACTCACGTCGTGTCTCAGCTAAACTCATGGACTCTCCAGCCTCAGGCTTTGGGCGGCTCGTCTCACACACCTGTGACAGTCTCCAGGTGTGTCTCATTAAAGGAGGAGCTCGTGGAGCTCAGGTGTGAACAGTGCGGTGAAGAGAAGGAGCGACTCTCCAAATGATGAGAGGAGTCCGCGTCAGCGCCGTCTCTGCTCGGCTTTTTTCGGGACGAGTGGCGCTGGTGGAGGCAGAGACTGAGAAGGAAGCGGAGGAGGAGGAGGAGGAGGAGGAGCAGGAGCAGGAGGAGGAGGAGGAAGAAGAGGAAGAGCAAGAGGAGGAGCAGGAGGAGGAGGAAGAGGAGGAGCAGGAGGAAGAGCAGGAGGAGGAGCAGGAGGAGGAGGAAGAGGAAGAGCAGGAGGAGGAGGAGCAGGAGGAGGAGCAGGAGGAGGAGGAGGAAGAAGAGGAAGAGCAAGAGGAGGAGCAGGAGGAGGAGGAAGAGGAAGAGCAGGAGGAGGAGGAGGAGGAGCAGGAGGAGGAGCAGGAGGAGGAGGAGGAAGAAGAGGAAGAGCAAGAGGAGGAGCAGGAGGAGGAGGAAGAGGAAGAGCAGGAGGAGGAGGAGGAGGAGCAGGAGGAGGAGCAGGAGGAGGAGGAGGAAGAAGAGGAAGAGCAAGAGAGGAGGAGGGAGGAGGATTCTCCAAAATAGTCTCCAAAATAGTGAAATAGTTGGACAACAAGAAAACCTTAGGTATTTCACAAAAGTGTGGCCATCATACTATTAATGGTACGTTCAGACCAAGTGTGTCAAACGCCCCTAGTTGGCCGCTTGACTTTTTCAGTTGTTTCCCGACTACAGCAAAGCAACTCGCTGTGAACAGTTTAGCAGGTCAGACTGTTGTGTTATAGTCCACAGTTTAATAAATAATGTCAAGCACAGATAGTTATAATATTATTATATTAGTTATATTATTATAATATCGCCATCTATTGGATGATTTGGGCAAAGCTAACTATTGGTTAAAGATTTTGTCACTACTGATTTTACCTACACAAACTGTACAAATGTTGGGAAATTGTTACTTGTTGGTCTGTGGAGGAGACGTGAACCAAGGCGTGCTCGGCGCTGATTTTGGGTTCACCCAATCCTTCAACGGCACTCCGGGTTTGGAGAGTACCACAATCTCCTCCAAGAGCTGCGTCTGGACCCAGTTTGAGGATCTGCTGTCCCGCGTCGGAACCGTGATCACTGTCCAGGAGAGCAACTACAGGCGCTCTATACCTGCTGCAGAGCGCTATGTCAGCTTTATCTTACTTGCTGGTTTGTGCTGATTTACAAGGGCTGATGTGAGTAAATTTGACACAGATTAATTACATTTGATTGATATTTTTTTTTTGTATACCCCCTCTCAATAAACCTACAAGGAAACTAAAGTAATACATTTCTAATGTATATTTGATGAAATTCTGATTTTGTTTATGGTTTCTACAGGTACCTTGCCACTGGGGATTCCTTCCGGACAATAGCAGACAATTTTCGAGTGGATGTCTCAACTGTATGACTGCCATTTGGAACTCCCTTGTGGAGGAGTTCATGGCTGTTCCTACCACTGAAGACTGGAGGTCTATGGCTGAGGAGTTTCAGCAGAGCTGGAACTCTCGGGCTAGATTGGTGGTGGAGGATGCATTAGGGATCCTGTCGGCCCAGTGGCAGGTGTATCGGCGTCTGATTGAGGTCCGCCCTGAGCTTGTGGAGCAGTGTGTCAAGGCGACGTGTGTGCTGCACAATTTCATGTGGGCCACAAGAAGAATAGATGCACCTGCTATGATGCCCTTAGCTCCTGGAGAGGATCCTTTGCAGCCACTTCATCGGGTTGCTGCCAACAACGCCTCATGAGAAGCACTGCGTGTGAGGGATGCTTTCAGAGCATATTTCACAGCGGAGGGAGCAGTACCGTGGCAGCCCACTGAGTAAAAGTCCTTGTCAGGACTACAACGGCTCTTTGCCACCCACAAACCAATAAAGAGCTTTTCCTATATTTTTGACCTATTTAATTTATACTTTACCTTAATATGTTTTAACATAGTATTGTGCTTTTCTTCTGTCTTGCACCATACAATATCGTCAGTGCTGTAGCTGCGGGTTTTGGAGCACAGCATTGGATTGTGTACTTTCAGGTTTTATGCAGGTTTCAACAAAACAAATCCAATGCTTTTTAATGCCACAATTCATGCCATTAACAGCTGTTGAAAAAATGTTCCAGCTTTCATTTTGTCAAAGTCATCATAGAAGGAGGAGAAGGTAGTAACTGTATGTAAAATTCACATGCACAATCACTTAATACTTTTGGCAACCCTGCAGAAACCCTGACAGACAAATATGATTTAATATTAATGATGTACACAAAACCATAGAATTTAATTTTTTTTATTCACAATTTCATATATTTAGATAATTGCACACATTTACATATTTCAAGTCATTACAGAGACCGGAATATAAAGGACCTTGCTTGGTGAAGGGAAGGGCTGAGGGACAGAATAAAGGAAAGGAGGAAAGAGACTGGTGTAGGTCCTGCTCTGTTGAGCCTTCCACCTCTTTAGATTCAATTAGTGGGGGCCAAATTTTCTGGTTGCAAATTTAGTGTAACTGTACGGCGCTCATAAATGAGTTTTGTAATTTCAAATTTTAAGGCTTCTTTTTCCTGAGGTGGAATGCTCGACAGAGCAGGAGCTAGACCAAGGAGGAAAAACTCGTCCGAGCTATACTATACTAAACCACGAGTGTCCCAGCGAAAACCACGTAAACCTCAAACAGAATCAAGTCACAAATCAAAAGACACAAAACAGAACAAACTAAACTGACTTCTATGTGTTGAGACGCTCAGTTTGTTAGACACGTATAAGTACAAACAAAGTGGCTGACACACACACAAGAGCCACATTAGCAAACTGGCCACACAGGCCAGCAGCCCTGATCAGGTGCTGCAATCTACTTAAATAGGGGGAGGAGGCTGTAGGTGGGTCAGGATTGGCCAGGTGTAGAAGTGCTCCACCAATCAGGGACCAGGGCTCTACAGCAGGATCACAGGTCAGCCACAAAAAGGAGTTCAAACACACAAAATCACAACTGGAGGCCTGGGCCCCTAACAGTGCCCAATGGGACCTGACGTCTCTGTAAAGAGGCAATATGCTGCAGCTACTACAGCTACTATATCTGCTCCACTGCCTCCTTAGCTACACTGCTGTGAAGCTAAGGGGGCAGTGTGCTGCGAATGCTACATCTACTGCTGTGAAGCTAAGGGGGCAGTGTGCTGCAGCCACTACATCTGCTGCTGTGGTGCTGGTGCTTCACTGAATTGCTATATCACCACTGCAACAATTTGATTCCAGTGACTTGTTTGCTCTGTGAGTAACTGCAGTTGCTGCTCTCTAAGTTTCTTTGGTGTTGTAAACAGACTAATAATAAAGGGATACTCAACCATGTGTGAAAGAAAAAAAAACAAAAAACACTGCAGGTATGTTTTTGAGGTGGTAACTACATTCTAACACGCCTTAAAATCAATTTAGCATAATATATATACAAACAAAACTAGTATAACAAACAAGGCATTATCACATGTTTGGTTAAGACGCACTGCGATTTTGTTTGGTGTCTTTATGAGTGTACAGATCTTTTCCACACACTTCACACATGGGGTGTCAGTTTGCACATTTGCAGATACGTCAATACTTTCCATACCAAAACACAGTTTGTCTCTCTTCTCCTAATCTTGCATTGCCTGCTGGACTGCCAGTCATATTCTGAATTCTCAAATTTATCATAATCCATTTTGTACGGCTCCCATTGATCCATTCGCGTCCAGAGAACATTAAATGTGGAGCAGAAAGTGCAGAGTTTCTGACAAATAACATTTTATTCATTTCTAACAAAGTGACAATGGTGTAACGTGGGAGTTATATTAAAATGATGCTGATGATCAGGGCTTATATTACACTATTTTCTGATGTTATTTCCTCATTACAAACATATCTGGAGTTGTGTTTTATTTTATTGACACACCAACCCTGAGTTCTTCCTTCAAACCAAAAATACCCTGTTCCACTTTGTGATGTCATGATAATACAGTGCTTCTCCGTGATTTTAAACTCCATACACATTCACTAGAATCATTTGGATAATTTCAGCCCTGGAATTGCCTATTTCTACAAAACAAACGGTAAGCGGTGGCTGCAAACTACCACCTTATGACATCATAAGGTGTAATAGAACATTTTGAGCTTTGGGGATATAGGCAGACTAGTATTAAAGGTTTACTCAATGCTCAAAAGAGTAAATTTTGTGTAATTTAGGAGCTTTTAATATAGCTCTTTTTTGCTTAACTCAAACCACTTCAACCATTCCAAAAGAGGCCCTTCCAAACTGAGACTACAAAGCTAACCTTGCCAGTCCTGTATTATCAGTTTTGCTTTTTGCCACTTTAGTCTACTCCATCTTTAGAGTGATTTAATTACTAATCCAATTTATTATGTTTAAATCTCATTGCAAAAGTAACCATCTCAGCAGGATCCTATTCCCTGATAACCACTGAAAGCTTATGTCGTGCCATTCTATTCTAGCTCAATACCCATTTACCCTTACAACCATCCAGTTCCCCCATTTCCAACACATCTGCCCTTGATCTAAGCCCTATTAATAAACCCCACGTCCTAAGATGGGGTGACTGATCTCATCTCTTCACCATCCTAAAATGTTTTCCTTCATAATCAATGACCTGTCATGTCCTTGAAACGCCATTGTCAGGCTCGGCCCATTTGTTATGCTAAACGCCTATCCCCTGTTCACTTAACGGCCATTTTTCTCACACAAAACCCAGTCTCATAAACGTCATTCAAGCTTTAGCGCTAATTTCCCCTAACGATTAGCCGAGGGATAAAGAGACGACTTGGTTTTCGCATACATCTCTAAGCAATTATGCCATTAACTACGCGTAACGCCTTTTCCCTGTTTGCTTAAAGGACCCATTTTACACTGTTTCTGATCTTCTGATGTTATAATGTTTCCTCAACAAAAACCTAAATGCACTTGTGTTTTGTTTCATTCATACTTTTAATACACATATCCTTAATATTCTGTTATTCTCTCAAACGGAAACAATCTATTCCACCTTGTGATGTCACGTGGTAATACAGCAAATGCCCCACTGTGTTTTAATACTCCATGCACCCCCACTAGAATCATTTTGACAATATCAGCCCTGTAATTGCCGATCTCTACTGAACAAAGGTAAAATATCACTTAAAAACTACAGCTTAATGACATCACAAGGTGGAACTCAGTATTTTGAGTTTGGAGGTATAGACAGACTGATTAAAAAAGGATTACTCAAACATGTGCAAATGAAAAGAAACAACAATTTAGGATAATACAGGACTATTAACTGGTATTTTTTTTAGACAAAACCCAGTCTCACACACATCATCCAAACTTCAGCGCTAATTTCCCCTAACGATGAGCTAAAGGATAAGGAGACAACTTGGTTTTCTCATACATCTCTAACCAGTCCTAGACCCTCAACCACTAAAGATTAAAGAAGGGCTTTTGTGCACCATGGAGCGTACGCATAGTTGGTCTGCATCGACATCAGCTCGGTGTAATTATCAGAGGACCTCAGGCAGAGATCAAATCGCAGTCATTATTGACAGTGGAAGCTTGATACAAACAGGTAGGCTAGAACCAGCCCCCATAGACTGCAGTCAGGGGCCATATCTGTTTGACTTATCTGAGCTGGATGACTTGAAAATCCCATTTCACTTTATTATGTCTGTCTTGCGAGAGGAGAGGGAGCATCCAGGGTGACTAGATGGCCTATTTTACACCGCAAGTTTTCATTATAAGGTAAAATGTTGCGTTGCCATCAGTCGATATGTTTTTTATCCATCGGCGGTCGCTTGTACCCACTGTAGGATCGATAGTATACATCAGGGCTGGTTAAGGTGACTTCATTTTTTATGTTAAGGTCATTCTTATCGTCCCCACAGGTTAAACGTAGAGAAAACATTTGAGTACTGGTGTGGTAACTTGTCAGGACCAGTGAGTGACAACAATGGGAATATACCGAATTTATTTATAAAGCACTTTAAAAACTTTACAGCCAGCCAAAGTTCTGTACACAAACACAGAATATACAAAGATAATCAGTTATATATATATTCACTATACAACTATTAAAAACAGAAAAAAATATGACACAAGGTACTCAAGTTAATTAACCACTCTCTAGAACAGGGGTGGGCAAACTTTTTGCCTCGCGGGCCACAAACGCTTCTAAAATTTGATGGAAGGACTGGACCAGGAGCAGATGGATGATTGTTTTGATAATTCACCTCAAAGAGAAAGATAATAACATGGGATATGTAGAAAATGTGTGCTTTAATTCAACTGAAAATCATTACAAATCCTTTCAAACTAAATATCTGTCTTTGCCATGGTGTTTACTGCTTATTGAAATGACTCTTAAAACACTGACACTTTAACTTATTACTATTTTAAAGCACTGAAAGTTCTGCTGTCCTTCAGGGATTTATCATCATCACCCTCCTACTGTTTTTGAAATACAGACAGGAGGAGTCAGGAGGAGTCAGGAGGAGATGCAGATACTTGCCCTGCTCCTTCTATTCAGTGTTTTAAATTCTATTCGACAATGTCAAAACTCAACTTTCAGTTTGGCGGGACAGATTAAAAAGATCAACGGGCCACATATGGCCCCCGGGCCGTAGTTTGCCCACCCCTGCTCTAGAAGAACTGAACTATCACCCAAGTATTATGTGTGCCCAAGTACGCATAAGTGTAGTTGAATGCACTAATACTCATCAGCATCAGTATAGCTAACTCCTCCCTTCAGACAGACTCAGACTGGCTGTACTTTCTTGGAAGACTGAAGTCCTTTAACATTTGTCAGAAGCTCCTGCTGATGTTCTATCAAACAGTCATCTCCAGTGCTGTGATCTGCCGGGGAGGAAGCCTCAGGAAGAAGAAGACTGTGTGGTTGGATAAGATGGTGAGGAAGGCAGGATCTGTAGTGGGTGAAGAGCTCGACTCACTCACATCTGTGGCTGAGAAAAAGGCCCTAAACAAGCTCCTGTCGATCATGGATAACCCAGAGCATCCACTGGACATTAGAGCACTTCTGGGGATGGGCTCTTGTTCCCGTCCTCCTCCACAGACTCTGGAAGTGTTTCATCCCACATACCATACATCTGTACAATACTTCACTATAGCTGATGAATGCAGAGGATGGACTGCTAACTTTAAATATATTTTCTATATATCTATGTTTGTTTCTGTGTTGCTGCTGCTGAAATTTCCTTAGGGATCAAAAACGTATCAGTCCATCTGTCTATTTATTCATAAGGCGCACGCTACAAAACATTTGCCCTTTTAAAAAACGTTTTACAGAATTTCTTTTACAGTGGAACCTGAGGAATTACAAAGAAAGGCCTGTATGGTGTATATTGTAGGTGGATGGGGAAATGGGAACAGAAATGCTCCAAACAGCCTAGGAACTTATTCTGGATCCTCTTGCTGTGAGGTGAGGCTGTTAGCCACCCCACCACCACGCTGATGTAGTTCCATCTGTGATAGTATGTTTGTTTTGGTTCATTTGGTGCTTCGAGTTCGACTCATAAAACCCCCAGTGCTTCACTGCGAGCCCAAACACCGCCAGAAGAGAGGTTCAAGATTGATTTTTGTGAAAAGAATTTGCTACAGTGATTCCCCAAACTCTATACATTTATTTATATATTTATTTACAAAAATATGCACTCTATAAATAAAGTGGACTGGATCAAAAAATGTCAGCATATATTAGCTCATTTTAGCCGTCTGTGTGGTAAATCCAGAATAAGCCTTCTGTAATTTGCTAAGAACAAAAATTGACCCCTACTGAACCACCAACCCTCAGATACTGGTAATCCCCATAATGGACTGTAAATTATAATATTGCTTCTTTATAAAAAATACACCAGAAGTTGTGCTTCATTCACACATGTTTAACACACACATCCTGCATATTTAGGCTTCTCTCAAACAGAAAACACTCCATTTCACCTTGTGATGTCATGTGGTAATGTAGCAAGTGCTCTACTGTGGTTTTAAACTCTGTGCACCTTCACTAGACTCATTTGGATCATTTCAAACCTGGAATTGCCCATAACTATTGAACAAAAGGTAAAATTTAGATATTAATTTAAAAACTACCTGTTTGTGAAACCACAAACTGGAACAGAGAACTTTGTGCTTTGGAAATGTAGACAGAAAATAAAGAGTTACTGAAGCTTGTGTGAATTAAACAAAAAACACCACTCCTGATATGTTTTTTGATGAGATAACAACATTATAACAGGAATTAAAGCTCACACGAGTCATGTTTGGGGCCTTTAAATATTAGAAATATTGTCGGGACAAAGCAAAAGCAATTCTTCAAAACACACAGTACTACATCACTACATTGGCATATTTATTGACAATATAAAGCGTATTAACTGTGAAGCCAATAGGCTAGCTCCAAATGTCAACTCCAAGTCCAATGAAGCTAACAGTATTGGCAAGTGTGACCGAGATTTCAGTCATTCCCTGTGTAGAGACACTGTATGTTAATAATGCAGGGGATGAAAAAGATTCAAATAATGCATTACAGTGGTGCCTGCTGGAAAAAGAAAAAATGCCTGTGAAATTGAAATGTGACACTTATATTGAAGCGATAGGCCTAGAGGAATATGAACTACTTTGAATGCATGTCGGGCCCACCAGAAATAAACTGCATTATTGGTCCCCTCAGGTTGCTTCTATGTTCCACTGAGTTTTGAGGAGTTTTTTGCTTCGCTGTCTGGCTGTGGAGTGCAAAGGGTCTGTGAAGTCCTATAAAATGTATGATATGGATACTATTGGTTCAAGAAATGTCATGTTTTACTCTTATTTTAAAATGTACATGCTTTTTGCATTCTTTTTTTTAAATTAGAAATGACACATGTGACATATTTTCCATAATATTTAAAGATATTTAAATAAGACTGATACCTGTGGATCATTATGTTATAATTTGCACATTTTAAATCGCAAGATTCTTAAACAACTTGCAAATCTTGGCAATTAGAATATTTTAACGGTTTGTACCAAAATCATTACGCAACATTGCTGAATACCGCATGTATCCCTGATTAAGAAATTAAAAAAATGAGATTGAACTAAGTACAGAGCAGTGGGCGTGTACTGGGGGCGGCGAAAACGGGGGTTGAGCACTAAGATGGTGTCTTGAAAATGAGCAATTAAATATTGCTCAGACATGCATGAATCACTCTAAATGTAACTGTGAGACGGGGAATGAGGAGAAGAAAACCACTAGAATATGGTTGAAAGCTCTGAAAAGTCGATTTTGCATAACATGTCAGCTCTAAAAGCACATTCATAATATTTTCAACATGTAAGTACCATACCTGCCTTTACATAATACAAGCATAATGACGGCTTGATCCACTCAAATGCAATTTCATAATATCATAGTCTCCCTCAACAAAACTCTTGCCTGTGCATGTGACTAGTGGAGACCAAAGTGACCTTAGGAGTAGAATGGCCACCTCAACTTTGTCTGCCTCATGAAGTCTACCTTTTTTTAATTCTCTTCAGACTGTTGTTGTTTTAAATCTTGCACTGGTATAACATTTTACCCCACTCATAGCAAAATAGCCAATATCCAATCCAGATTTAACTGCTCACATTGTTTACCAGCACATCTCAGTCAGCAGTAATCCCAGTTTTTCCCTGGTAAAGCTCCAGATTATTGGGTAAACCGGGGTCGAAAGGTCCTTAAACAACAGCTTTCCTCACAAATCCAGGCTTGATGTGGATCGCCTCTCTGGGAAGAAGAAGAAAATAAGATTATGAAGGAGCATTGAGGAGTGGGAGAAATGGGAGGATGAGCACAAAAGAAAAAAAAGGAGGAGAAGGGGGGGGGTCTAAAAGAAGAGGGAGAAAGAATAGATTTGATTCTGTGGCGTTGCGTATGGGGGTGTGTGGAGCATTTTCTAGCCACAGTGATGGTTTGACAGGGCAGCTGGATCAGCAGAAACCTGGGCTATAAATTGCACTGGTTTCAGACGCTCTGTGCAACTATTGACTGTTAATATGAGGAGCAGGGCCTCGGAGGAGAAGGATATGAACAAACCTGACACACAGAAATACCTGTTTGCAGTAAATGACACTCCACTACAACAGGATAGAGGAGGGAGGCATGGGTAAGCAAAGGTGGATGGGCTGAAGTCATGCCTAGTCTGAAAAGTTCAATAGTTCAAGTAGATTGGAAACTGAGCTTGTTTTAATATTAGCTCAGCATCACCCTGTGTGCACTGACTAAAGGTGCAGTGTGGGTGCAGTGTGGGTGCAGGTGGGGCGCAGGCCTGTCAGAAGAATCCACAAAAAGTCTTTTTTTACCGGACACTGCAGCGATCTTTGACGTCAAGCTGACAAAATCGCATGAGCAAAACAGGAAATCAGTCGCGCAGAACTGACAGATCTGGTGTATTGGCCGAATAAAATGTCCCTGCACACTCCTGGTACTTCACAAATGTACTTGTAGATAGTTACAGTTTCCAAAGGTGCAAGGAAGCGGTTGTAGTGTGAAATGCCGCTGTTATTTACTAAGAAGGCCTCTCGTACATGCTAATCTGTCGCTTTAACTCCCAACCAGAGCTGGAGTCCCCGTGAATACATTGTCTGGAGAGTGCAGTTTCCACATTCTACCCACACCCTGTTGTGACCACACAGCAGCAGAGAAAGAGTGGGGCGTACAAGCTGCCGTAAAACCGCACAGAATCTGATCTGCACCGCGCCTGCAGTCACCGTGGACCAGGGGTTACATTTTGGGTAATAAATTACACAATGTTTACTCGTGAGCGTTTTAAGCCATGATGGAATGTTTCTACCTTATCAAAAACATCTCCAAAAGATCAAAATGCTCAGTTCCACCTTGTGATGTCATAAAGTTGGCACATTTTACCTTTTGTTCAGCAGAGACAGGCAATTCTAGAGCTGAAATCAACCAAATGATTCTCGTGAAGGTGTATGGAGTTTAGAAACACAGTGGAGCACTTCCTGTATAAACATGACATCACAAGGTGGAAGAGAAAGTTTTTCTTTTTGAGGGAAAAACTAAGCCAACATATGTAAACTTGTGTGTTAGACTTTTGTTTTGTGCCAATCACACATGTTTAAGTATGTTTTAAATGAGGAAATAACACGATGCACCTGTCAGAGAGAAGATCGTCTCTGCCATAACTTTTGGTGAAAATTCTACATAAAACATTTGTGGACATTGGTGCTTTCCTCAGACTGAGGGTTGGTGGGTCGTCTACGATTGTTGTGAAATGCCAAATTGCTGCTGGTGCTTTTCTGTTTTGTTTTGTTTGGATTAGACTGTTGACTTTTCAATTATTTATTTTCATTTGAGAAATTTTGGTAATAACTGAGACAAATGACTTTTATAGAGAAACAGGCATTTTCTTAAATGTCTTTGCATATTCAAGCCTAATTTACATCAACTGTTAAACCAGACTAATAAAACACATTTTACATTCTTCCCACTCTCCATTTTAAAAGTTTCCAGAATGCTCCATTCACCTTGTCAACAATACTTGGGCCTGGACCTAAGGAGGAATCACGTGCAGTTAAATTGATTATGCAATGCTATTTGAGGCATAAAGTGTACTGTAATTAACTGAAATGTTAAAATTCTTTAAAAATCTTTAAAAAGAAAGTAGATATTTAAAAACAAACAGTAATATGTAAAAAAATCTAATAATCACAGCTTAGAACCAAAGGTCAAACCAAACATAAACTTTTTTTTCAGCTGTAAAAATTCAAATTAAACAAACACAAACATTTGAGAATAATGTGGAATCTAAAAGTTTTGTATTTTTTTTAATTATTCAACAAATCAGAATTTGAAAAAGTGTTACAGTTTTTGTCCCTGGAGTTATGACCTGATTGAGAGTTATGCACAAAGCCTTTATGCTGCTGTACCTCTGCAGAACAGGCTTATGTGTGAAGTCTGGCCAAAATCATCACTCAAATCACCAAAACTATCCAAAACACTGCAATGGCACAACTAAAATCAATCCTAATTTAAAGATTCTGTATTGCATAACACTGACTGTAGTTCTAATGCTGCTTCTCTATAAAAAACATACCTGGAGTTGCGTTTTATTTGTCTTGTATTATATAACACTGATTGTTATAATGCTGCTTCTCTATCAAAAACATACCTGGAGTTGCGTTTTGTTTCGTCCACACTTTTACATTTGAGTAAAATTAATTATTAATATGTTTCCATCTCCAAAGCTCAAAATGCTCTGGTTCACCTTGTGATACAAAAACCCAACTCTTCCTGTTTGCAAGATGACATCACAAGGTGGAACAGAGTGTTTTCTGTTGGAGAGGCAAACTAAATATGGGTAAATGAAACAAAACACAACTTCAGGTATGTTTGCGGTCACAACCTTATAACAGACCAGGAAATAGATCTAGAAGACGGGCGCTTTATAGAAAAAAAGCGGTGAGCCAACAGCTGATTGTAAATATGCACGTTAGCAATGGCTGTTTTCAGATCCAACAAAAGAGAGCTCCTTTGTTGTAGGTTTTTCAAATACAGCGATTTCAATAAATAATGATGTCCCTAGGTGCTCCTGTTAACACACTGTTCAAATGCTGTGGCTAAATTGGTGGCTAGACTAAAGCCGTCTCTTTAATCAGGCTGGTAATGATAGCCAGGCGAGAAATACTGTGTAAATGGACAGACAATCAGAGGGAAATCGAATATGTCATTTATTTTTGGTTCCGCGTGACCTCGGTAACATTGGGTTTTAAAATACACAAATTGTCCTTAGAATTACCCAGGACGCATTTAGAAGCTTATAATTCTAAGATATTGAGGTGACAAGTTCAGAGCACTCAAAAAGCACAATGGAATCAGGAAAAGGGGTTTTATATATTAAGGGGTTTTATATATATAAGGGGTCTTTTTGATTCCCATGGGCCAAAACCCCTTTTCCTGATTCCATTGTGCTGTTTGAGTGAAAAAAAAAGATAGAACCATATAATGAGGTGAAAAAGAGCTGATACACCTACTTCACTGTTTTATATCACATTCTGCAGGGAAATAATGGGGGCAGCAATAATGTGGATTGTTAAAATGCAGATCTTTGTAGTAATACAGCGAGTTCTTGGTTCTAGTTAGGAATGATTGAGTTTAACATTTGTTGTGTCATCAAGGAACTCTTAATTTTTCCTCCAACCACTAAAAAACACCAATATTACAAACTTGTCTCTGAGTTTTGGGGACTTTCTGCACAAGACAAAACTGAAACTCAGATTCAGCCGCACTACATGCACATTTTGGTACAAATGAAAAAGAAAGAAATCCACTGGTCGCTAGTGTGATCTGATCCATGGGAGGTGCCAATAGCTGCACAGCCCTTTGTCCTGATGGGCACCGCACTTTTCTAACACAGAAGTCAGCAGATTTGTTTCTTTTATTCAGTCGTTTAAGATAAATATTGTGATTAAAATGTGCTTATATACATATATTATAACATAATGACCCACGGGTGTCAGCGATTATAACACAAGCACAATAATATGGCTGTATTGAACTATATGAATTATATAAAAATGTAAATAAAATAACTGATTCCATGGCGTGGTTTCAGGAAGTGCTCCTCTCTCCGTTTTTTAAAGTCTTTACACTTCCAATGAGCTCATTTTAGTGCTCAGATCACGTTCTCTCTTGTCAGTCTTGAAAGTTATAGAGCTTTTCCGATGACGTCAGGTGTACACTTTTTTTTTTTTTGGTTACGTCGCCATCTTGGAGGACAAACAACCACCAACCGCCAGCCTGGCATCAGCTCCTCAGTCTACACTCTAATGTTGACACGCTCTCTGCAGTACATAAAGCCGTGTCTGAGGCAAAGCTTTTCTTTTATTGGCGGCCTACACCCATATTCTGTCGACAGGAATCAAGAGTCATTTCCCCATATGTGCTACGCAGATATAGTAAAACTACTTGGTATTTCCGCCCAACCCTGTTTACACCCCTGAACAGATGAAGGCGTCACGGGACTTGAAGCTCATAACCAATTCACGAGTGGATGGGTCCGAGATGTCATAGTGCACTAATCCCCAAACACTGAAGATGTGGCTGTTATTTCTGGCAAAGTAACCAGCACCAATATGTCAAAAGTCTTTACACAGATAAAAATACATCATCAGACTTGTCATACTCAGTGTAATTAATTATTGAAGTGATCAGACAGTTGGCCATTTGATTTGTTTTTAATAATAAATGAGACAATGGAGAATGGAATTAGGTGTTTATTGAAATAATAATCATCTATAATACATGTATTGTATGTCACTATCAGTTAGAACAAGGAACGCCATTAAACATCAAGTTAAATACATTAAAGAAGTCTAACAATAGAAGAAACCCATAAAGAACTTGTGAAAAATGGGCTTTTTTTTACAATTAGCTACCGGTTCCAATATGGCGGTGGCCCAAATCGTGACGTCATGCGAAAAGGGAGAATTGTTTTAGTCTTATTTTAGTGGTTTCACTTGAGTTGATGAGCCCTGCACAACAGGTTCTTTTCATGCTGGAGGACGACTGGAAACATGCGGATGGCGACTTCTGGGCGACTTCTGGGCGACTTCTGGGCGACTTCTGGGCGACTTCTGGGCAACTTCTGGGCGACTTCTGGGCGACTTCTGGGCGACTTCTGGGCGACTTCTGGGCGACTTCTGGGCGACTTCTGGGCGACTTCTGGGCGACCTCTGGGCGACTTCTGGGCGACTTCTGCTGACATTGGGCATGGGATAAAACTGGATTCACAATCTTCCAAAGATTTCCTTTTGGGACGTGACTCTAATCGCGTCTTTCACGTCGCTCACAGGCAGCTGGTCATAAACTGTTGATCTGCCAAATATAATGAAACGCTATGACATTGTTTTTTTATAATATACAAATTAATAGGCAATATGTAAAATGAAAAAAGAAAGAAAGTTTTCGTAGATTTTCTTAAAGCCCACTTGAAGTCATCACTCGCATATTTTCGGTTTTGCAACGTAATCATACATTTTTCACTAGATTTCCATTTTTTTGGATTTAAAAAAGTTATTGTATTATTTATTGCCTTGTGTTGCCTTTTGAACATTACTGCTTTATAAATTTTCCTCTGATACATTCTAGTTTACATTGCAGTTACACAATAAGAACTACTACTACTTAATTGTGTCAAAATATGAAATTCATAAACAGTAAGTATTAAGTATTTTAAGTTATTGTTTGGATACCATTACATACCATTACCCTTGAGGCCTTTTTAAGTACAAAACTCATTGCCCTTGTAGACACACATACAGAAAAATGAATGAAATGTTATTATAATATTAGTTTGCAGTTAAAATTTGAACATTCTCAGTTGTTAATCCACCTGTGTAAAATGCAAATTGAGTGTCTGATTTACATATTATCCTCATTTCCATTCAGTGACATCTGCTTCAGTCATTTTGCTTTGGGGAGTAACTGGCATGTCAAGGTTGGGGCCTGGAAGGGAAACGCCTGGACACATTCCAAACTAAAACTGTAAAATTGTTTAAAAAATAATAATAAGAATAATACAATTCCTAAAAACACTTTCCAAATAAATCATTTTGTTTTCCAATCTGTTTTTAGTGGACCTAAAAAAACAAAATCACTCTAGTGTTTACTATTCTTACTTCATTGAGTTTCAAGAATAATTTAGTTCATTAAGCAACTGCTTTTTGTTTGCTTGGCTTCATTTATTTTCCATCCTGTTTTAAGAGGGTGTACCTGATTTTCACTGACTTCAAAACAGAACTAGTTAATTTGAAGTCGTTTGTGGTCCAGAGTTATTCTTCGCTGAACTTGTGCATTTCAAACATTCTGATTATTCACCACGATGAGCTTATGAACCACTTTTTATAAGTTTTTTAGAGACCAGGGCAGAGTTTTTCCATTATGATAAAGCTAATAACTCCCTGATTACACAACAGTAATAGATGTATAATACGTATAATACGTATTATAATAAAGTATAATACGATCCAGACATTACGCAGCAAGCATATTATGACCTTAAGAACTCCTTACAATAGTTCTAGGGTACGAATAGTTACAAAAAAAAAGTAATTTCCAAAAACGGGCCCATGTTACGCCACTTTCTGATCTGTTCTAATGCTGTTTCCTCATCACAAATGTACCTGGAGTTGTGTTTTGTTTCATTCACACACGTTTAACACACACATTCTGCATATTTAGACTGAGTTCTTCCCTCAAATGGAAGAACTCACTTTGTTCCACCTTGTGATGTCATGCCATAATACAGGATGTGCTCTATTTGTAGAATCATTTGGATTATTTCAGTCCTGGAATAGACTTTTTCTACCGAAGTAAAGATAAAAGATAAAACATCTGGTTAGTCACGGCATATTAGAAATGTCCTTCAAAATGTTTGATATTTCATGATAATGTTTAATAATCAGTATTCATCTGTGGACATTTTATTGTATTTTAATCCATGTCTTAGTCAAATCTATTTAATCTAAGGTGTGTATGTGTAATTTTTTTTTTTTTTTTTTTTTTTTTTTATAACCCA
>KN511599.1:408-25434 GCA_000787155.1 Scartelaos histophorus
ACTATGCTACATTACAATTAAGATCTGTGGAGAGTCGTTCCTATTCACAGAAAGAATGACTGTATTTTATTATTGTTTAATGTCATACCATGGAACATTCCAGGCAAAACATAACACTTCTGTAGCCCAGTAAATCCAGTCCAGTCAGATCCAAGATCCTAACCAGGTTTTCCCCCAAGCCACTGCTCCACCCCCTCTACACAATTATCCAATCACAGCCTGCAGACTGACTATAAGAAGCTCCTGAGCCTCACTCCTCAGGTATGTGGGAGTGAAGCTAGCACCTCCTCAGGACTCGACACGCTTCAAGCCTCGACACATCTCGTAACATCAATGCTTTACTCTTCTAGGACCAGACCTTCTGTTAGCTGGGATGTTAGCTAGACCTTCAACTGAACTGGTGAGTTTGAACATGTGTCTGGAGCATGTTAGCCTTTTGTCTTAGCATTGATGCCAAAGTTTACAAGCTTGTGCTAACATGTGTGTCAGCCATTTTGTTTTCCATCCTGAGCTGGTGATGTAATTAATAACCATGCTAACTAGCTGCTAACTAGCTGCTAACTAGCTGCTAACTAGCTGCTAACTAGCTGCTAACTAGCTGCTAACTAGCTGCTAACATATGTGAATTGTTGTATGATACTGTGTTAGAATTCGATTATTTTGATAAACTGTTGTAATGCTGATTCTTATTAGTTATGGGAACGCTTTCATAACCATGTTCTAAGAGGATTTTAGGATTTTTACCTACTTGTGCTACACCAACTGCAATCACTATTCAGACTAAATGCACTTTTCACAATAACGAACTGCAGACTATAAGTGTCGATTTCTGTTCTTTTCCCACGTTGGGAGAACAGACCAGTTTTAGGATTGAGTTTCAACTTCTAAGGACATTTATCTGATTTCGTTTGCTCGGTTTTGCTGCAGCGCTTGTGTATTGTACAGAAGTGAAATAACCCAATATGTACATGATTCATTTTCAATAATTCTGCCATCTTAATTTACTCCCCCTGCTCCCCTAGCACCTTTTTTTATTCTTTAATTTTAAACATGTTTTTAGTGTTTGAGTATTTTTGAATACTCAGAGAATCTATAGTAGATTTTAATAATAATGGATTACGAAAATAGTTTGAATACAACTGTAGCCACATATCTCAGGGGAAAAAGAAAACACGGATAAAAGTTTAAAAGTTATTTCAGACTTTGTATATCTGAAAACAAACGTAATACTTGTAGCTTTCTGATTATTTGTTCTAATTTGTGTTTTTTTAGAAATCAAAGTTGAATTTATCAGACTGTATTTGCACAGACAAAGAGACTAGAATATTGGCTCCTTATCTAATTGCTATTTACAACCACACTTTGAAAATTGGCACAACTAAAATCGAGGAAACATATTTTTTTTCTCCTAAAACAGTAGCGTGTTTATCCTCATTTCCAGACACATCAGACACGTTCATTACAACCGGGCGATAGCTTTGTCTTTCGTCCTTCAAAGCGTCTTCATTCACAGATAATGCCTTCGCCACTGCTCATTTTAAAGATTCATTTTCAGCTTATCTCGCCGTGCCCCTCTCCGCTCATTACTGGACTCAAAAACTGTCTTTTTGCCAACCAAGCCTTTTCAAACCTCCCCCACGCTACACCCAGAGACAAGTGAAATTACGGCCAAATATTAATTAAAAAACACTGTCGTAATTACACATGTGAATGGCAGTGAGAGCTCCACCAATCACCTGCTCGCCACGTCTAAGTCATAAATCGCCGCCTGCAGGGAGTGAAATCATTAGACCGGTGAGAACAGGCCAGGCACACGGATAATGGCTTAAGTGTTTGATATGAACACAGCACCGTAACATGTAGCTATATGTTCTCTCTAATTGTCTTCAGGAAGATGGAGAAGTTTAATTTCATGCTGCAAATAATCTAAGGCTGTGTTCTACTGTTCACACTGTTCCATGCAGTAGTGCACGGTTATGGTTAAGACTTGTCAATCTAGACCACAATGCACTGGGAAAGTCGGAAAAATGGCAGGACGGCGAAGTATTTCCAGTAGATTGCAGATGTGAAAGTGTCCCCCCCTCCATAGACCTAACCTGGCCCCTCATCTCATCGTTCACTCACCTGAGCTCCCTGCTCTTCTGCTCTACAGGCTGCAGTAAAGTAGATGACCTCTAGTGGTGAAGTGTGAGAATGCAACTGACGGTTTGATAGTAGCTTTAAAATAGACATATGCCCCGTTTGCATGAGAGCTTTAAATCTGATTAAAAATCATTTAATTTGAGAATAAAAATTAATTCTGCTTTAAAAAAGACCATGTAAACACTTGATCACTAATGATTATTCAAAATTAATCTTATTCGGAATTAAACTTTATTTTGATCGAAGTGAGTGGTTCATTCCGATTTTAAAGTCGGTTTAATTTATTCCGCAATCGTGTCAATGTTTATTCTGCTTTAAAGAATAATTCCGGTCGTTCATGCTCGTTGGGTTGCAGTTCTGATGTGATGACGCCCTGCAAAACGACGCCTGAAAATTTATTTTTTTCTAATAAGTGCTGTAAGAACGATAGATAATGAAAAGAACGGAGGCAGAAACATGCAAAATTAGAAAGAAAAAGCCAAGCGTCGGTAGCAGCTGATTGTGAGTTTTCTTCTGTCAATGTAAATTCGTTCGTGTCTCTGTCCAGTCAGAACCTTCCCCACCCCCAGACATTGAACAAAATTAAATGAAGTCGAACATGTTTTTCATGTAAACCTTGATTCGTAATTCATATTTCCATGTAAACTTGAAGTAGAATAATTTAAATCTGATCGATTTTAATTCAGAATAAAAAACATAATTTAAACATGGCAATACTGTGCTAGAGCCTGAGCCATACCAACTCGTCAAAGCCTGAACTCGTCAGATCTCTGAAGCTCAGCAGGGTCAAGCCTGGGTAGTACTTTGATGGGAGACCACCGGGAATACCAGGGATGTTGTTGTGTCCTTAGGCAACAAACGTCACCCATATTGCCTTGTAAGAAAGTGATGTGTGCATCAGTGTTGGTGGTGGTTGGAGAGGTCGATGGTGCAGATTGGAAGCCTCACATCTGTGAATGAAAAATGCACTTTGAGTGTCATGAAAGGCGCCATATTAATGATTCAATAATTCAATAAAATATGTAGTAAATCTATGACACCAGTGGACACCCATGGATCATTGTTATAATTTGCACATTTTAAATTGTAATATTGATCTAAATTAACATAATAAAAGTAACAACTCAGCTGACTTGGGAGCTGATGTCACCATAAATATCAAATTATTAGAAGTTGTCAGCACCTCCGTCCTATGTGTATCTCTAATTAAAAAAAAATGAAATTGGAGAATGAAGCGAGTACGTCACATTGGGCGTGTACCAGTGAAAAAGAGTTGTTGGGTAAAAGGGCATCTCTAAAATAAGAGATTTAAACATTACCCAAACATGCACAAATGACTCCAAATACAACTTCCAGAGGGTGAATGGTGAGGGTGAAAAACTAGAACATGCTCTAAGATGATTTTGCAGAACAGGTCTACTTTAAATCTTCTGTTTCATGGATATTTCCTCTTGCGTCTACTCTCTGTTGTCTGTAACTCTGACTCAGTTCTGTTTTAGCCCTACAGTCACCCACCATAACCTTTTCTTATATTTCTACTCTGTCACATCCTGTCCCTGTGTGTGCCTGTGCCATTGCTCTTATGTAAATGCATGTAAAATGGCCCCAGATTGTGGAGATTTGCTCGAAGCAGCAAATTTCTGCGTGCATCCGATTCATATCAGTGTTCATTTAGCCTCCGCCGGCCTCATAAATCACACACACACCTCGTCGTGCTGTGATGAATATGAGCCCTAAATCAAAATAACCAACTCTCGCCACCCCCGGGATTCAGAGGATTAAAATAGAGCTGATTCATGGAAAGAGACTGATGTTAATCTGTTCAAGAAGCTCTGTTTTAAGGGTGATTGTGTTTTTTAGATTACATTCTTTACACGCATTTAAGACCGCATGTCCTCTTTGTGTAAAAGTAAGAAAAGCCAGACACAAAGGGCGACAAAACACAATCGAAACATGAGTCGTCCCTCGCCGATCGACTCCTGTAATTCCAGCTATTGTGGCGAACGCTTTGACCAGCCAGTCCCTTCTACAGTCTGGTTTTATTCCCGTCTCTTCTGGATTCTGGAGCCTGAAAAACCAAATTTGAGACGTCCAACCACAGCTGCTCTTTTGTATCACATGTTTCTAAAATGCGGAAGACATCTCCTCAAATTGGAACATTCAGAACGAAATATCTAACTTATTTTACATGAGATGGATAATGGTTTTCTGCTTCGATTGTTGATTCTGGGGGAAAAAAATCTACATTTTTCAGTTCTTGGCAAAGGAAAATAAATTTGTCAACTGGACAAAAGTTATTTGGTCGAATGCCATGGACACTTTTCAGTCCTCTTTCTTTTTTAAATCATGTTTTTGACCCAAACGGAGCACTCTTCTCTCCGATTGGTTAATCCGCCTGTCAATCACGCCTTCTGAAATCAGGGAGACGGGACGCAGCTCGTCTTTAAAGTTTTGTCTTACGTGTAGTCTAGTAAATGAACAATTGGAACGTCCATACCTTCAGTTATCTCCTCCTGTATTTGCTGCAAAAATGGAGCTTGTCCAGGATTCGTTAGCTCCTTCCACTTTCAATGTTACCAATTTCTTAATATCTACGCATAAATTTTAGTTTTTGGCAGCTCCAGAGGTTTTCCAAAGAGTAGATGGAGGCTGCAGACACTATAGGGTTGTATTTTCTAAGATGAATTATCGGTGGAGTTAATTTAATCTAACCAAATACTTCAGGCAGGCCATGTTGTAGTTGAATTCTACATTGTACCACGGTTAAAGAATACATATCTGCACTTGTCTTTACTACAGTTATAATCTACGACATCTGTGGATCACTGTGTCGAATTTGGACAGTATAAATTGCAATATTCATCTAAAATAACTCGATAAAAGAACATATCAGAAACTGTGTCAGAAACTGTGGTGCCCAATGGGATCTGACACCGCAAACGTCATCACAACAAAAAATTAGCAACTCCCATGGATTGCTGCAAATAACGGTAATCGGTAGGTAATTTTTTTTTTTAACCAAAATGGCTACGAAGCAATGCTGCCAAACAACTTAATAATTGGTGCAAAGTATTACCGGCAGGAATGAAAATCGGTATTGAACTTTTTAAAAATTCTGCACTCTTCTCTTTTGTTGTTAATTTTATGATTTATTTTAATTTGTTTGTGTATTGTGATTTCTTATTCTGCAAAGCACTTTAAATCACTTATTTTCAAGACTCGAATTGAGCAATCTTTGAATTACTTTGTGTACGTACGGCAAACATGCACAAATCACTCCAAATACAACTTTAGATTAGTAAACGGCAATGAAAAATCGATTTAAAGTGTCGATTTTGCATAATAATTTGCTTTTTGAGCGTGAATCTAAGTACAAAAAGAACCACTGAAATCAAATCAATGTACCATATTTTTGGGGCTATAAAGGTCACCGGATTATAAGGCGCAGTATCAAATAATATGTCAGTTGTGTCATTGTTCACACATAAGGAGCATCGGATTATAAGGCACAATAAGAGAAACAAAACGCGTGTCGGATAAATCAAACTTTATTCAGGTCATTTACAATAACTCTCAGTTGTAGCTAACACAAAAATACAAGTTTAACAGTTGGTGATTTGGGCATCAAACATGCCCGGATCCCTCTCAACATTGTTCAGTTTTAACACTAAAATACAACACCTGAAATCTGCATGGTGCATGTCTCTTAACAGGTGCATTTTGGGTCCTTGTACAGCACACGGCAGAACTACCGGTATGTTGCACAGTCGCCCTATATGTGGCCAACATATTACTCCTCCTGACTCGCCCACTAATACCTTATTAGACTAATGTGGACAACATCAAATCGGTTGGAGGTTAAACACAACCAAAGGTCATACATAAGGCCACTGTTGATTTTTGAGAAAATGTCATGAGTTTAGATGCGCCTTATAGTCTGAAAAATACGGTATTACTTAAGTCACTCTGCGTTTTAAGAGTGAAGGTGGATTTAGACTGGCCCCAATAATATAACAGTACAAGCAAAATCAAAGTGGGATGAAGTGTCTTGCACAAGGACACAATAGTCATACTAGCAGCATTGACCAGCGCATGAATCTGCCCCATATGCCATACATTAAGATTAAAAAGGCAAAAATCGAATAATAAAACCCTTTTTTTAGATTACCTGGAATGTAGTTCTATACGATATGAAACCTTTGCTAATCTCGCAATGAATAAAAGATAAATCCGGCATAGCACCTGTGAATTCACACCGACGGGAAACCTGCCTGTCAAACCAAACATGTTTCATCTACATATGCTAATGCTAACGGGCTGCGCGCATAATTACCTTCGTGTTAGCTGTCAACAAACATCACCGCAAATCAACACGGGCTTTTCCAACAAGTACAAGGAGCAGATCGGGCCTTTATACTGTGCATATATGGAGAGTACAGGAGGTGCTCGGTTTGTCTTTTCCTCTTTTGTGAAGCTATTGTGTAGAAATATTGTCTCTTGCCTGACTGATTTGATTGGCCCATATAGGAAATCAGCAATAATCAATACAGCAACCGACCAGCTTTTCTTCTGGAAGGTCCGTCAAATGCTTTTCTTCAAGGAGATGCTCGTGCTTTGTTCTGGAATGTCTCGCAGTATGGCATTAAAGCTTTTTATCTCCATGGAGACCAAAAGAGACGGGTCAGATCTGTGGAGAGGCGACCCCGCTCAGTCAGAACACCTGTTTTTCAAGGTATTTTTAAGCTCTAAAACCACCTGTAACTGACTAAATGTAAAGTAGAGCTGTTTAATTTGAAAAGTTTTAGCTTAAAGATGTAAATAACTATAGGAAAAAAATAAGTGGTTGCAAATAAGTAATTTAAAGGGCCCATAATACACAATTTTCTGATCGGTTATAATGTTTTCTCATCATGAACGGACCTGGAGCTGTGTTTTGTTTCATTCACACATGTTTAACACACAAACCCTGCTTATTATTTCAGCCCTGTTGGTTAAATAAAGCCGTTAACTGCTACGAGATGACATCACAAGGTGGAACAGAGCATTTTTAGCTTTCGAGACTTAGACCCGTGCAAATCAAACTCACAACAGAAAAAGGCTATTACAAGATCAAACTTAAGACCATTTGAAAGAACTGCAAGAATTTACATTTTGCACTGTTGAATCTGAAGAAAGTTCTAAGCAGTGCTGCAAAATGCAAAACGAAGAAATGGAAGTGAGACAAGAAAAAAATGAATTTACTGGAAACAACCATTAAACTTTTGATCAGATGATGAACAGCATGTGTTAATTTTTGTTTGCTTTTTCCAATAAATTGCTTAATTAAAATGTTTTTATTTCCACTCCCAGTTTTTCTTTTTGCATTTTGAAGCACTACTTGGAATCTTAAAATCTGAATTTACATTTTACACTGTTGGATCTTAAGACCAGATGAAAAATTGCAAGGAGTTTATTACTGCTTTTGAATGCTTAAGGGAAAAAAAGAAGATCCTCAGAATGTTGCATATAAAAATTTAGTTCATAGATGTTTAGTTATTTTTTTTTTTTTTTAAAGCTATATTGTGTAACTTTTTGTTTCGGGATCCATCACCTGCTTGTTTCTATATCGTTGCTCTGCTTGGAATGTTCCACAGTCTGACATTTATCCAATTACTGATTTTACAGCTCAGAAATACCTACAAAAACAGGCATTCTGACTGTGTGGGGTCGCCTCTCCACAGATCTGACCTGTAACCTGGTCTGGTTTGGTCTTCATGAAGATAAAAAGGTTTAATGCCACACTGTGAAACAAGTATGATCATAAAAATTAATAAAAAACCTAGATTTTTGGACCCCGACAAAATTTCTGGCATTGAAACTTTCTGATTTCTTTACATTTCTGCCTCGTATTGTCCAAAAATCTAATAACTACGTGGAAAAACGGGCTGAAAATAGCTCCCTTTTTTATCTCCAGCTCCACCACGCAACAACACTGTTTAGCTGTTTGACCTGCTCAACATCTGGGCCATAGTTTACAATGATTAGAACCCCATCCGTGAGTTTCCCCCTCTTCCTGCAATAAAACACGCTTTAATACGGGCAAAGTGACTGCTGCTTATATTTACATAGGTTTGGATGGGGTCCTACGGTGGCCTGATTGCGATGGGGCTTATCCGGATACATAAACATGCCGTGATGGATCCTCGGCGAGAACGCTTTTGTCGTTGCATTTGTTTGTACGTCTTCGTTTGAATCATCGGAGCTAAAGAACATCGGGCTTTTAATGGCGTGTGAAATGAGAGCGTCTAACTGGTGGAGATTTGGTTTAACGGCGGACTTACTGCATTGTGTTTGGCAGCGGCGAGCCACAAATAATACGGGTCGTTTAAAATTGAAACAATTTCAGTTTTTGTAACTTTGGCCTTTTATTTGGACTCAGAGAAAAATGCGTGCTGTGGAAGAACTTTAGTAATAAGTCATATGTATTTTTAATCAGCTCTTGGGTAAAGCCAGGTTAAAATAAAAGGTGCATTGTGTAACTTTTCGGATGGAGGATCAAATTTTGGATTTGGAGTTCAAATAATTCAGATTTCTAGATTAGAGTCCATATTACACTATTTTCTGATCTGTTATGTTTCCTCATCACAAACAGCCTAAATATGCAAAATGTGTGTGAATGAAACAAAACACAACTCCAAGTGTGTTTTTGAGGAGTTAACATCATTCTAACCTGACTTAAAGCTATAAGAGTTGTGTAATATGGCACCTTCAAAAACAAGAATCCAAATACGTTATGTGCATAGGTGCATTAATGAGATAAATGCAGTTCTAAGAAGGGGTCTACTGGCAATCTGTAGGTTCTGGAGAATTTCACTACGGCCGTCCGACTGTGGGGTGACTGAGGCCACCGAACCTGCACTGTGCCCTCCTACCTCCCTCGGTTTGGATCTAGCAGACCAGTCCACCCCGGTTCAAAGACTGTAGAGTGTAGATTGTGCAAGGTGAAACAATAATATTGAGCAAGCTCCACAAATAACTTTGGGCAGTGTGTTCAAGGATGAGTGTGTTCAGGAAAAAAAAAAAAAAAACATGTAAAAGAAAAACATTGATGTCATCTGTATTTTTTTTAAATTAGTAATGCATTTTTCATTTTTGCAATATTTTTTGGAGATGAATGATTTCTTATTGCCTCTGCTTTATTGTAAGCAAAGCCAAAAGAAGCGGCTTTCCAACAAGAGCCAAAATTCCCACCACTGCACTTGTAGCTGTATCGCTGGAACAGAGGCCCTTTTGTAGCTCGGTTTTAGAGGTGCTTTAAACCTGTGTCCTGATGGAGCAGTTGGAATTCATTAAGAGGATGGGAGTCATCTTCTCAAATGGGCTCTGCCAGTGTGTGTCCTGCCCAGAGGAAAGAGACGCAGGGTAAAGCCCAGACTCAACTTTTGTACCATTTCTTGGCCATTTTACCACTTGATTCAGGCAGGTTTTTATTAAGAAGCAAATGCTTAAGGTCATTCTGTGAATTTCTCTGAAGATTTTAAACTTATCAGGTTTTTGTTTTCAGGTTTATTATCTACTTACTGGTTTAGAGACTGTTCATTCTAGTCTAGAGGTCATTTATTTTAAGAACTTAAAAATGATAAAAATGATATTGCTGTATAGCCAGATAAATCTATCAGAAAATTACTTTAGTGAAAGTAGTGAAATTAAGTATTTAGATCTTACATTTTGGCAAAGCTCATTTTGCAGTGTGGAAAAGCATCTCCATAGCAATGAGCAGGTGGGTGACCCTCTACCAGAAAGGTTGCATATTCTCGGGTTTCAAAATGGTGTCATATTTTAGGTTTAAAATTGTAAAGAACCGTCCTTATTTTCCATCTTTTAAATAGCGAAAAGTTCAATGTCACAAAGCTGAAACACATGGATGGACATTTAATGGTCCTGTATTACATAAAGTTGACTTTTGTGAGCTTTAAGCCATGTGACAATGTTGTTACCTACTCACGAACATAAAAGGAAGTGTAAAACGTGTGTGAATGAAACAAAACGACTCCAGGTATGTGTCAGATAAGTGTCTCAATCTCTAAAGCTCAAAATGCTGTTCCACCTTGTGATGTCAGGTACCTGTTCACTTGAAGACTACCGCTTCCTTTTAATTTCAGTTTAAGACTTGAAACTGTTTATGAAATGTGCTATACAAATAAAGTTGGATTGGATAATTTCAGACCTGGAAATACCAAAATGCTTCAGCATAACTTTTTACTCTAAAAGCAGCAGAATTATGCTTCAAACAAAAGGAACTAATAGAATCAATAGATTAAAAAAATAATAAAATCAATAAAAAAAATATATATAATCAATAAAAAAGGCATTACTAAAAAAATTTAATAAATAAAAACGATAAATAAATTAAAAAATATAATAAAAGACAGAGGACCACAGAACTTGTGCATTATTAAAAGTCACAGAATAAAAGTGGGTCTTAAGATAGCCAAATGATTCTCGTGGTCCACATCCTGTATTATCGCTAATCGCTAATATTGCTAAAAACACTGTTCCACCTTGTGATGTCATAAAAACCTGTCCTAAATATGCAGGGTTTGCGCGTTTAACGTTTTGACGAAAAAATCCGAAAACGGCGTAACACGAACCCTTAAATAAACACAATCTCTTAACGCCGTTCGTCCATACGCAGTAACGTATATACTTGGATGTCGAAGAAAGAACTTTATATATGCAAATGTTGACCATCTTGTGTCAATATGAGGAAAGCCGCTCTGTCATGTGGCGCTGGGGAGTATACAAGAGTCCAGATGTGAAGAGGTCCGACTCCAAACAAACCTCCACCGACAACAGATGTACAAACAAACTCGGCGGACACGGCAAAACACCAGGCTTGCTCCACACTGAAGCCCGGTAGATGTTCTCTCCTCTGCTCACAAATAACTGTTTTTGTACTTGGCCAAATATTCTTATCAACATTTCTTTCGCAATCAAACGGACAAAGAAGCGCCAAGCGATTTGATATGTGTGGAGAGGAGTTCGCGGCTACTTTGGGCTATGATCGAGTGCGCTCACTGGGGAAATGATGGACCCATTCCACCACTAAACCAGCCTACTTGAATTATTAAAGATCCTATAGTACGCAGAATGGACTCTTGTGAGGTTTAAACAGTGTTATAACGTTACCTCCTCAAAAACGTACCTAAAGTTCTGCATTATTAGTCCGTCTACATCGCCAAACCTGAAAATACTCTACTCGCGATGTCATGTAGTGGTGGTTGAAGTTTACAGCTGCCTTTTTTATCTTTAATTCTGTAGAGATCGGAAATTCCAAGGCTGAAAACATCCAAACGATTCTAGTGAATGAATGATGAATGCAAAATAATTATGTTCATACATCAATGTGAATGAAAAGAAGCCGAAAGAAGTTTAGACTCGTAATGGCTTGCCCCTTTTCATACAAAGTTAAACATTTCTAACACTCCAACTACATTTATAAGCAACCCATTTACATGACATACACAATCTTAAATACTTGTTAATTAACACAAAAGGACAGCTTATACTTCAAGCGTTTAACAGTTTTCTTAATTTCGACTTCCGTAAGCCTTTGATTAAAACGCATTTTTCCATTGAACTCCAAGTCTGCAGAGTTTGTGTTAAATGTGTGAATGAAACAAAACACAATGATATGTTTGATGATGAAACAACATTATAACAGATCAGAATAATCGTAGTAAAATGGAGTATTTAAAGCAGACCTAACCTGTAAAATTGACTTTTCAGAGCTTTTAGCCATGTCTAACTGTTTCCTCTTCTCATTTACGCTCTCGAGGTTGTATTTACAGTGATTCATGCGTGTTTGGAGTAATGACATCTTGAATAGTGTAAAGATTACTCAATCAGCCCCCGCTTTCACCACTGCTCTGCACTTCCTTCGTTCTCCAATTTTATTTTCTTAATCGTTATATGCGTAGGATTCGGCAGCGTTTTTGCACATGTGAAAACAAATCTGCTGCTCTAAAGTGATCTGCAGCTTTGAGGAGCTGACAACTTCGCTCTTCTCCAGTGTGATGTTTAAAACATATTTAGGCCCATACAACCAGAAAAGGACAATGAAATCTGGCCAGAAGTGAAAACCTGCTGCACAAATGTCAAGGGACTCACTCAATCCAACTTGAAGAGTTGAGAAGCACTGAAAGTAGTCAAACATCAGAGCTGTTGTCTGATTCTCACAGCCAGGTCCTTCAAAGAATCAAAGCTTGTCAAAGGAAGTGGAAAGACACTGGTGCAAACAACCACGTTCACCTGATGAACTCCATCAAGAAATGGATGTTAAACAGCACAAAGATCTTCTTTCCAAAAGGAACTCTCCACAAAAGACATTGTGTTTTTGCAAAAGAACAGCCATGTAGCTTTGCTGTTGACACCATCACCACCACCACACCCTAGTGAAACCAAGGATGCCACATGACATGATGGGGTTGAGCAGCTCACTGTCAGGTCACAACTGCATAATCTGCAAGAAGATAAGAAAAAAAGTACATGGGGAACGTCTCCAGTCTTGCCCATAGATGTTTTTGGTCCATGGACTTGGAAAATCCTCAGGTTCTGTCTCTAAACAAGAGATGCTCCCTCACCCCTTGGAGACTTCTCAGAGAATGACATAAACACCAGACAGTGGAAGCAAACGCAGGCTCAGGCAAATCTGCTCTGGACATCGTGGCACAAACACCTGCCGTACTTGCAAGTCTGGGTTTAGTCCATATTTGTCTGTTCTGCAAGTTGGAGACGTGGTTCTGCTCAGAGACACAAGTTGCAAACACTGGCCAATAGGAAGGATAAACCCCACATTTCCTGGAAAAGATGATCATGTCAGATGAGTTGAGATGAAGACAGTGGATAGGGAAACTCTGAAGACTTTATTTATTATTATCTATTTTATTTTGCTTCTCACAAGTTTAAGTTTTAACATGTAAGATGCATGGCAGTAGTGACCTCATTGAGGTCAGGCAGGGAGTGTCTAGTTTATTTGTTAGTTCTTCTGTCCAGTTTACTATTATGACTTGTCGATTAAAGTTCATTCAAAGTCAGGGACCTGAAGCCTATCACTTCCTGTTAGGATTTTCTCACTACAGGTCATGCGGCTTCTGTCTCTCCTGGTCTGTCACATCCACTTCTAAGAGCAAATGAATCTAAGTTAATTTATTTATAATTTGAAAGCTTTGTTTATATCTGAAGGCTTATTTCTTACAAATGTTTAATAATTTAGGTTATAAGGCATGATTGAAAACCATCCTCGCTAATGGAAGCTGCAAAAATGATGCTTTCTCATATTTCATTAGCTGTAATTTCATTAGCAGTAATTCATGTAAACTGATTATTCTTTATTTTTAAGTCTTTTTAGAGTCAACATTAAAGCAACAACTAAATGGACTCATCTCTTTACTGTGAATGGGGTTAAGTCTACAGTCCTTCACCTTGAGCAGAACACTGTTCTACTTTGTGATGTCACGTAGTGTTCGTCCAGAACATTTTGAGCTTTGAAGATGTGGACAGGCTCATAATGGTTTCTCAAACATGTGAATGGAACAAAACACCACTCCAGGTCTGTTTTTTTTAGGAGGTTATGGTATTATAACAAAAAGCTCACGAGTCAATTTAGAGCAATGTAGTGACTTTAAACCAAATATAAATCAGGTTAAAATGAGAAACAGAACTAAACCAATTCTAAATTAGGTATAAACCACTAAAACCAAACCAGGTATGTGCACTTAGTCCTGGTTTAGTCTGGGTTTAGTCCTGTTCTAGTCCTGCTTCAGTCCGTGTCTTATACCTGTTTTAGTTACAGGTTATAGTTAAGTTTGAATTTTGAAATAAACCAGGACTAGATTCGGGCTAAAACGAGTCTAGAACAGGACTAAACCAGGACAAGTGTGAATGCAGCCTTAGCTCCGACCCAAGTCTATCAAAGATTAAACCAGGAGCGAATCTTTAAAACATCAGAAGTTGGAGTACCACACTGCATTGGTTTGTGAAAATATGACATGAAGGCAAGTAATATTAATATTCTACTTGTATATTCTGCTTTTCAAAGGTCTTATATTACACTAAATGGACTCTTTGAGAGAACTTTGAGAGACGTGAGAATGTTGCTACCTCCTCAAAAACATACCTGGAGTTGTGTTTTGTTCCCTTCACATGAGTTTGAGTAACATTTTTATCCGTTTGTCTACATCTCCAAAGCTCAAAATGCCCCACTCCACCTCGTGATTGTATGAAGTAATACTTTTAACAGCTCCCTTCTACATTTTTTCAGTAAAATGGAGCTGAAATCATCCAAATGATTCTAGCGTAGGTGTATGGAGTTTAAAAACGCTTAAAGTCCCTTGATATATTTTACTTTCTTTGTTGAAATGGTCTAAAATGAGCATCTGCCTTTTGACCAGCGCCTCAGACGAATCTAAAAGTAATGATGTGAGAAGAGATATTTGAGAACAGGGTTTTCACAAAAGGATAAGTTAATCAAGGACACTGGAGTGCTGGTGTCTTTTGCTTTCAAGTCAGAGTTGCACACGAAAAATTGAAGAAGTAAAGTGAGATAAAAACGGCCTTGAATCACTCGTCTAATTTTACAGATAACTTAAGATGAGCGAGGATGCTGTGAATGTGCAGTAGTAGTAGTAGTAGTTGTAGTAGTGCGTAATAGAATGAGGTAGAAGGGAAAACGGACAATTACAGAAGCAAATTATCAAGTAGTGGTTTTGTTTCTTTAGTCACCCTTGAAAACAAGCTGTCTAATTTATGCTAGTGAAAGTACTATTACTGGCACCAAGGGCAAAGTCGTAGTCTGTGTAGAAATGTCAGATTTATTTCCATTTTTGAGATTTCAGAATACTCTTAAAGTCAACTGCTGTAACCACGCTCGCGTCAGACTGATGTGCGTGTCACTCTGAATTGAGTTTTTTCACATTTTCAATCTGGAGCGACTTTAACTGAAAGACATTGGAAAATGTGTCATGACGACTATTTGAATTTGAAAAAAAAATCCCCCAAAAATCAAACTTTTGTTGCATCCAGCTGAGAGCAGACAGATTTTCTCGATGCGCAAAGCTCTTCTGCACATTTTTCACAAACAAAATAGTCTGACGCTAAAATAGGCTGAACTATGCCATTTTTGGTTGGGTTTGTTTGGGTGTCACATAATGCACCTTTTAAATATGATCATATGGTCCCAAAAATAACGTTTCTCAGTAGTGCAATGAAAATGTACACACAATAAATGCTGACCCTAATAATAAATACTAAATCCTAATCCAAAAATATTGTCCCATATAGTATTTATCCTGACGGGTATAACATGGCATAACCTAAAGCAGGAAGTAATGCTGCAACGTGATTCGTCCAGCCATTTAACTTTACAGTGGACGTGGGGTACAATCCTTATTCCGACAACATTCCAACAACCCTCTGTTCCAACTTGCCTCCATTTCAACACTTTTTATGTCCCCATTCTGAAAACCTACTCAAAGTTTGGTATTCCACAAACACAAGGCAAAAATGTGATGCTCCAGTGTTTTTTTTCTAGCAGGATGAAAGTCTGGTTTTTAGCCAGCATCTCGTACCACTGACCCCATCACTATTTAACCACGTTTAAAATGAGTAACATGCGCCGTTTAAGTAGAAAACATATCTACCCACAATACCTCATTTGAGATAAGCGTCTGATGAAGACAATAGCGTAAAGTCAAACTGAAATAGCCGTGCACCATTACCTTGTGTTTCGGAATGATGGAATATTGGGGACTGGAATAAAATACACCTTAAATTGACCTTAACACAAGATGGATGTTTAACACAACACTATGAACAGTGAGACATACAGGACAACATTCATACCATACAACTGTACAACAACTCGCCATTATGAAGCAGATAATACTCCCTACAACTGTGCAAGAACTCAACCTCATATCATTGTTGCACTGTCTTTCTTTGACTATTTGTATAAAGCTGTGGGGAAAAAATGTAGAAAATACATTTTTATTTTGATTTGTGCATTCATATAATTATGTGACTCCCATCTCTTGCATCTTTCTTGCTACTTAGTATATACTACTATATTACTATTACTACTACAATTACTATGTATTTTTTTGTATTTGTATTTTTTACTTTTTTATATGAATATAATGTATTGATAATGATAATGATAATAACAATAACAATAATAATGTTGTATTGCTACTGTGTCCAAAAAAATCTTTTCTTGTGGATTAATAATAAGGTTTGTCAAAGTTCTGTGTAATGTTATAAAATCTCCATGGAGACGAGCAAATGGCACAGCCCAACCAGAAATGTTTGCATTTTAAACATTACCATGACAAACTATCCATTGGTTTAGGTTTCTTGTTGTGTGCTAAATTGGGAGGACCTTTTTTTAAATTTTTTTATAGGACATTTTAAATAAGTAATCACTATGGAAACAGGCCTTTTTTTATTATTTTGATACCCTGGGAAATGACAGTAAACTTTAGGCTGGACTTGACTTGCATTAGCCTTTAGCGTGAAGTGTTGATAATCCGATAAGAACAACAAAAGCCGAAGTCCCCAGTCTTCTTCTGACCTGTAGTTGTCACATTCACAGCGGCTCCGTCTGAAAAGGTCATGAGCAGGGAGGGGCCGATAGCGCACGAGTCAATGGGAGCGTAGCCTACAGAGATAACCGCCGAACTCAACAAAAGCCCGGCCGTTAGCTTCTTTAGGCTAACACGTCCGCCCACTCCTGTCTCCTGGGTCTGAACACTACACCAGCTTCTACAATGGAGGATTTACATGAGAACTCTGTGGTTAGAGACATCACGATCAGGTGACAAAAGCAGCCATTTGATCATCAGAAAATAACTAATGTAATGCTGGGAGAATTAGATTTGGTATTGGAACGTTATGTGCCTTTTCTCATGGGTTTCAGCTTCTTGCTCATAGGCACGTTATACCTGGCACTGTAATTACTATATCAAATTATCATTCAACATATGAAAGCTGGAACATTATTTTTAGAGGGATCAGATTTATCATGTGTACTTTTTCTTAGCAAAAAACAATTTCTCTGCAGTGCAGTTTGATGTGAATAAGATGGAAAAGCTTGAATACACAAATTGTAAGTCTTATTGTGGATGCAACCTAAGTAAGTGTTTCATTATTTATTGCAGTTTTTCTTTTTTTGTTCTTCACCTGGAGCTCCAGAGCACAAGCTGTGCGTGGAGGTGAGGCCGACTATATCTAGTTGGTAACACTCACCTTCCTGCACAAGTTCCCACCCAGTGACCGTTCATGTTCCAAGAGCCAGTTTCCATGTCGGAGATCCAGTCGTCGCGGCCCCCACCTTCAACTGTCACCCAGATCTCTCTGTACCGGCCCCTTACAGCTTACAGATTGTCCTGTGGGTGGTGGGTCCATGGCAGGATGGCCCCATGTTACTTGTTTGGGCTGTGCTCGGCCGGGCTCCGTGGGGGAATGCTCTGTCGAGAACCCACCCCAGGCCTGGCTCCAGGGTGTGGCCCCTGTAAGACAAATCCAGGCAATGTAACTGGCCTTGTTCATGTAATCATAAGGGATTCTGAACTGTTCTTTAACTCGTCCCCCACGACCAGTTTGCCTTGGGTAACCCTACAAGGGACATGAAACCCCCGACAACATAGTTCCCAGGATCATTCAGGCACTCAAACCCCTTCACGTTAAGGTGGTGGCCTCAAGTGCCAGGGATCTTGTTCACGAGTGAGGGGAGGGTGTGAGATTGGCAGGTGGATTGGTGCAGCGATGGTAGTGATGAAGGAGCTGAGTCCAGTGCTGTAGGGACTGTCTCTTGACTGGCCTGGAAACTCCTTGGGATCCCCTCGGAGAATCTGGAGGAAGTGTCCGGGGTGGAGGAAGTCTGGGAGTCCCTGCTTAGACTGACGCCCCCGTGACCCAGCCCCGGATAAGTGGAAGAAAATGGATGGTTGGATAAGAAAATGAATTGATGGATTTCAAATTTTTTTTTAAGCATATCAGTTGTAGTAGTTTGGCTTAAATTTGCCTCTTAGGTTATTTGATTAATTAGTATATGATCAGACACTTCCTTAGTCCACTTATTCTTGTGTCCATGTTCCAGACCCACGTTTTTGTAAAGTTTTGTCAAAGCCGTTATTCTGTCTGGCCAGGAATTGCACTATTCACCAAACCCTGTTGTATTCTTCGGATAAAAAAATGTAAACAATTTGAGAGACACTTTGACACAGTTAGAGTCCAAAACTTTTCATCCACAGAGTGAGGTGGCGTTTGGCGTTTGTGGTTTTTCTTTTGAGTGTCATTAGGGGCACAGGGGGGACAGCTCCTCACACTCCGCTCCAGGTGAGTTCTGAGCTTTTATGCCTCGTCTCATTTTGGTCCTGCCATCGCCGACACGTCCCTCACGGTCTGACTGTGTGACTCACCGCGACACATGTCCACGGCCCTCCCAGTCTTTAGGGGAGCTCTATCCCATCATGCATTGCAGGAGTGTGGCAGAGCGCCGTATTAAAACCCGATGTCGGGGTCCGTGCCCGGGGCCATTTATGCCGGTGACAGCTGGACCTCTGCTGCTGGAGACAGAGGAGCAAACTTTGAGAGGCTGTTATTTTGTTTCTCCACAGTCTAGACACGAAGTTTTGACAGGGAATGTGACGAGTGTATTTAAATGGGATCATTCGAAACTCGAGATTTTTCTATGAATTAATGCCATTTCCACCATTTTTTCACTAGGAATGCTTTTTTTTTCTTCTCTTGAATGTGCATTACATTACTTTTTTGGCTGTTTCTATGGATACGTCAATGCTCTGTCTGGAATGTTCCACAGTGTGACATTAAACGGCTCCACTTTACATTTATTCATATTATTACAGGGGGTTTTATAGCTCAAAATAGCTAAAAAAAAGCAAGAAATCTGACTGAGCGGGGACGCCTCTCCGCAGATCTGACCTGTAACTCTGTCTGGGTCGGTCTCCATGAAGATGCAAACGTTTAATGCCGTACTGCGAAACATTCCAGACAAAGCAATAACGTCTTTGGAGAAAACCATTCGACGGACGTTCCATCAGAAAAGTCACCCTTATACTATGGAATATTCTAGACGATGACGTTACAAGTATTTAAGAAACGGCAGGTGACGCCACAGGGTTAAGTTACATGTAAGATCTGTGGAGAGGCGAGGCCACTCAGAGAAAGAACAGCGGGTTTTTAGGCCAATAAAACCTAATTTTATTAAGTAATTGCAAGATGTTTAATGCAGATGTTTAAGGACAGACATTTTAAATATAACAATAAACCAGCTGGGGGAACCTCTACCAGAAAAGTTCCACAGTCCTCACCCTCTGCATCAATTTTGTGTGGTTGCCTTTTCTCATACCACTAAAACCAAAATACAATCGAGCCTGGAACATTAATTTTATTGCTGTGTAACGATGCAATGTGGCGCTACTGAAGTAACCATGGTAGAATTACTTAAAAGTCCTGCTTCACGCAAAATTGATTCTTGCGAGCGTTACGCCACGTTAGAATATTGTTACCTCGTCGAAAACCTACCTGAAGTTGTGTTTTTCATTCACAAATATTTAAGTAACCCTTTTAATAGTCTGTCCACGTCTCCAAAGCTCAAAATGCTCCGTTCCACCTTGTGATGTCATGAAGCTGTAGTTTCTAAGGCTGAAATGAACCAACTAATGGAGGTGCGTGGAGTGACATCACAAGTTGGAGCAGAGGGTTTTCAGTTTGAGAGAAGGGGCTGAAATGAAGCAACTAATGAAGGAGTTTAAAAGCCGCACCACATGACATCACAAGGTGGAGCAGAGGGTTTTCAGTTTGAGAGAAGAACTAAATATGGACTAAATATGCAGGGTTTACGCGAATGAAACGAAACAAAACTCCAATATTATATCGCAGAAAATCAGAAAATGGTGAAATGAACAATCCGGCTGTTTCGTATTCCAGTTTCTTCTTCTTCTTTCTCACACCCGAGGAGGAGGAAGAGGAGGAGGCCTGGTTAGCTTCAGCACAGCCGGAGCTCATGGATATTTGATGCTCACTGTATTTGAGTCGCCGTGGCCTGGTGTGACGCTGGCGCTAATGAACCCTACAAGAACACGGCCCACTGCTTCTACGTCGGTCTTCTCAAACTTTAAACATGTTGGGAATAGCAAAACGCAACGAGACCCAGACTTTGCATTTCTATTACGTTACGCCACAATGTACAAAACTTCCGATGCTAAAATTATAACGATGAACCATAAACCGATTAATTAAAAAGTCACATTAGTTCGCTTTGAATGGGAAGTAAGCAGTGTGTTTTACAAGGTTACACTGTGCCAACAAGGAGAATAATGGAAGCCGTTATAATTGGAAAACTAATTAAATATACAGTACAAGAGCCCGTTTCATTTAATAGAAACGGAATAACAGGCCATTTTAGAACCTTCGCGGTAAATATAGTTTTATAAAGTAATAAAAACACGTTGGGGTTCAGTGTGTTTAAGTAGGAGTAGGTGCAATACAGAAATAAAAGCTGTTCATGTCCTTAAAGCTTTCATTGGCATGTTTAACGCACAAACCTGCATGTTTAAGCTGAGGCCACCTTGTGATGTCATGTGGTGATACAGGAAGTGCGCCACTGTGCTTTTAAATTCCATACACAATCCTAATTTCGGTGATTTCAGCACTAGAACTGAACCAAAAAAAGGTAAAAATTAGCTGTTAACTTGAAAACGACCGCTTCATGACATCACAAGGTGGAACGATATGTGGGAATGAACCAGAACGCAACTCAAAGTCTGTTTTTGTGGAGGTAACAACATTTAAACATGGCTTAAAGCTCACGAGAGTCAATTTTGCGTAATGTAGGACCTTTTTAAATGTTTGTACGTTGGTCATTTTAAAACAAGTTACGAAAAATTATGTAAAGAAAATAGATTTAGAGCCCACATTTAGTTTAAAGTGGACTGTACTGTGAAGGTTTCTGGTGTAGGAGCCATCATTTGATTCTCTCAATTTAAACCATATTGCATTTGCCGCTAAATATGTATAAAAATGTATTTCCATGTAAATAAGTCCACAGTGCCAGGTTGCCAGGTTACAGGTCAGATCTGTGGAGAAGTGAGCTTACTCGTTGGAGGAATGCGTATTTTTCGTAGTATTTTTGAACAGTAAAACCCCTGCAGAGTTAATGACATATGTGAAACCTTTCAGACAAAGCAATCATATCTCCATGGAAACAAGTTTGTGGCATGGGGCCTTATCAGAAAAGTTACTGAATTTTTAACAGAAACTCACAATAGTCACCTCCAACTGGTTTGAATATTTATTTTTTTGTGCGAGAACAATACAGCAAGGAAGAAATCTGATAGTCGATGATAAATACAAAAGTTGAAGATTTATTCAGCTAAACATGCGCTGACGTAGGCCTATAGCTGCCACGCTAAAGATCCATTATGTAACTTTTGTGGTGGAGGGTCCATCAAATGCTCTTACAGAGGCAATCTAAGTTTTTTTTTGAGCTATAAAACCACATGTAATTGAATAAACGTAAAGCAGAGCTGTGGAACATTCCAGGCAAAGCAACGACATCTCCACGGAAACGAGCAGGAGCCGCCGGAAAAGCTACACAATGCTTCTTTAAGTCCTCACTCGGTTGGGGGATCACTACCTGCTGCTGACGGTTTATCCAGACTTAAAAGAGCTCCCCCCCCACGTATGGATCTTGTACCGACATAAACACAACACCGGGCTCAGAAATCACTGAAATATTGATTATTCGCCGCTCGCAATTCACTTTTTGGAGCGGTTTCCATGGCAACGGCAAGTCTCCCGGTGCATAGGGCGCTCCGGCTGAAACCTCTGTAGTTTTCATGAGCGCTCAGATCATCACCTCCGGCTGTTCGCTCCACTCACACCACAATATGACCACCGCCGTATTACTTAAAGATGCACTGCGGAACTTTTCGTTTGGGGGTCCGTCGCTTGCTTGTTTCTATGGATATGCCGCTGTTTTGCCTGGAATGTTCCACGGTATGACATTAAACGGCTCTACTTTACATTTTACTCATTTGCAGGTGGTTTTATAGCTCAAAAATGCCTAGACACCAACATTCTGAGTGTTGGTGCAAGTGGGGTCGCCTCTCCGCAGATCCGAGCTGTATCTTGGTCTAGTTTGGTCTCCATGAAGATAGAAAAGTTTACGACCGGAAAGTTTCACAATGCAACTCAACTGGAGAAGGTTTTGCCACATTTTGCCTGGAGTGTTCCAAAGTTTGGCATTAAGTCCAACTCCAAGAAAACAAGCAGGTGACAGTACTGGGCCAAGTTACATGTCAGATCTGTGAAGAGGCGAATCCACACACAGTAAAAATGCATGTTTTTAAGGGTTTTCTGATGAATTATAAAAAATACCTATAATTTAAGGGCCCATATTACACTATTTATAGTGTTGTTTCCTCATTAAAATCATAACCAGAGCTGCATTCACGTTCTCAACACACTAAATGTTGACTTAAACTACCACTTCATGACATCACAAGGTGGAACAGGGCATTTTGAGCTTTGGAGATGCAGACAGACTAATAATAAAGGATTACTCAAACATAAATGAAACGAAATACAACTCCAGGTCTGTTTTGTAAACTTTAAACCATTTCATAAAGTTAATATTGCTTCAAAGAGTCAAATTTGCATAATATAAGACCTTTAAATGAATGTGATAAAGATGGGTAAAGGTAAAGGTTTGAATCAAGCTAAAGATAAAAAGTTGCTTCGTTTCTTAATACCACAGCAGATGCATCTTTATCCCCTCTACTGGCGATTCACAGATTTGCCTTTCGAGGAAACGGTCAAACACATAATTTTAAACTTAATCATTTAGTTTTATTCAGCTTCATGACATCACAAGGTGGAACTGACCATTTTGAGTTTCGGAAATGTAAACTGACTGATAACGCAGACTTATTCAAACATGCAAATCAAACCAGAAGCAAGTCCGTGTATGTTTTTGAGGTTTTTGAGGAGGTTTCTAACATTGTAACACGGCTTAACGCTCAGGAGTCCATTTTGGATAATCCAGGACATCAAGTAGTTTTGCACATATGTTTGTTCATTGTGTGGCTGGTTTTGGGTGATCTGGGGTCAGACTTGCCCCACAGTGACTCACTCTCTCCGGGCTGTGTTTGGTCTGGAGTTAGGCACGGCTGCTTTAACACAAAAGGCTGAAACGTGCCCTCCGAGGGGTCAGGACATAAGCACTGGACTAGACAATCGCAACTGTGAGCTGCAACACACACACCACACTTTAGAATCCACTCACTTCCTCCGGCTGATAGAAGCTTCACAGGGGCAGAGCAGTGGACTAGTGGCTGCCATTTAGTGCCGACAGCCAAAGTACAACGTCCATGTAGGATAGAAAAGTGAGTGTGAGATAGTTTAGAGTCTTATTATCAAATATCACGCCATTCACAGACACATTTATTGGTCTAGAAACAAATATAACGACATTCACCAAATTAACATTCACCAAAGCATTTCTCGACTCAAAGGAAAATGTTACTGTGTGTGTGTGTGTGCTTGTGTGTGTGTGTGTGTGCTTACGTGTGTGTTCTTGTGGAGGAAGTGCAGTCCGTGCTGATTGACGGCGATGATGCAGGGGGCGTAGAAGGAGGTGGAGCTGCTGCTGTGGACGTAGAAGAAGGACGAGCCGAACATGGGGAAGGCGCTGATCAGGCCTGAGGAGAAACCAAGACACAAACACTCAGCTCACACACAGAACAACTCTAACACAATGACACACACTGGGATGTATCTGTGATGTAAATTATTTTAAATTACTTTATAAATAACATCTTTCTTCTTCCAAACTTCAACTCAACTGTTGTGTTGTAAGTGGTGAGCGTGTGGTGTGTGTGTGGTGCGTTGTGTGTTGTGTGTGTGTGTATGTTGTGTGTGGTGCGTTGTGTGTGTGTTGTGTGTGTGGTAAGCAGCCGGAGTAGCAGTATTTCAGGTTGTGTGTGTAAAGCCAATCACATCACCTGAAGTTTAAGCGTTTGGTTTATAATTGACATCAGCAGTAGTTTGGTCCATTGGTTCCAGGTCATTTTTAGGTTGACTCGTGAAAAAGGTGGAGGAAGGTGGTTCATCTTCTGGTGTAACTTGTTTCTCTGTCTTGAAGCTCTGCACCTAAAGCCGCATCTCCCATATTTAAGGAGTTTTCTAGCACCTTGTGGCATTTTGTGCGTTAGTGTCTCTGCTCAGTCTGTGCCCTTGACTCGGTAAAAGAGGAACTAGTTTTAGATTGAATGTGTCTGTGACTGTTTTAGTTCTTTATTCTATACTTAGGGGGCAAGATTAACGAAGAAAACTGTTTCCCTTTTGTTTAAACTGTGAAAAACTGTTCCCTTAAGTATTTCAGATCCTTTTTTGTTATCGTTGTTTAACTTACATTGTACATTATTGTTAAATTACTTTATTTCTACCTTCGTTTTACCTCCCTTTTCCTTGCTGAGCTGGGTCGTAACACAAGTGATCTTAAAATAAACTAGACTAGAGTGAAGCAGTCTCAGAACTAGTAAGTAGAGAATAAATCTGAAAACAAGATGAAGAACCTGATGAGTTTTAAAATTTCGGCCAGATCAGAGAAATATGCAGCGGTAATGAAGTGTGACGTCACCCACGGCGCTCGGCTAAAAGTCAAATGAAGCTCACAACTGTAGCGGTGACTGGGGAGAATTTCAGGCAAGCTTCATATTAGGAATAGAAATGGATTAAGGGACAAAATGGCAAAATAAAAACACCAGGATCACGTAGAGCAGGTTAAGACCAACGTTTTTAAATGACGAGGCTCACAGCAGC
>JACN01106002.1:0-14300 GCA_000787155.1 Scartelaos histophorus
TAATAATAATAATAATAATAAGCTTATATGTTTAATTAACATAGCTTATTATTGCCCATTACCAGTCAGTTTAGGTCAGTTAGGTCTATCAAAAATAATAACAGGCCTATTACCAGTCAGTAGTTGTTGGTACCTAATTTTTTTAAATTTTTTTTTATGAGAATGGCCTAACCATGAGTGGACTGTTATGTGAGCAAGGATGCTAGGATCCTCGTTTTAGGCGTCTAATGTTATAAAGCAGCAGAAACAGCGCCATCTGCTGGTCTTTTATGCTCACGCTTTCTAACGCTGTACGTGATGATGAGGATGATGATAAGGATGATGACGATTTTTTTTACCCAATAAGTGATGCATGCAACAGCCTTGTGTTAATAAGAATAACACTATACAATTTGAAATATTTATTGATATAATCAGGACACAAAGATCAAAATCTGACTGGCACATTGGTTTAAAGTAAAAAAAAAAAAACCTTCGAGTTGAGCATTGTGCAAATGTAATATTTTATATTATATTTTTTCTTACAGAAATACAAATAATAACTCAGAATAGTGCTTAAGGAAATGTATACATGTACTTTTTTCAATAACTGCATCTTCAGAGCTTGGACTTGATTGACTGAATTGAGCATGTGCTATTTTTTTTTTACCACATATTTACTCTCAACTTCATGATACACCAACAAACAATATAATAACTGTGTAGCCTAAGGAAAAAATAAGACAAAAATCTGAACAGAATTATTATAATCATTGCTACTTTTTTGGTTCCTGGTTGTTCATATGGAAAACACAAAAGACGTGACACATCCTTTCCTCACACAGAAGACTGGCTTTCACTACAGACATAGATATTGCTGGGTCTGACTCTCCTATGGCTCCGACCCGGCACCCTGGGACACAACCTACAGCTTTTGGGGAAAAACTCCTGACAAGCTTCCCTGAACTTCCGGATCCTCCAGCAGTAAATGACTGGGTTAAACACTGTCTTGAGGTAACTGAGCCACAGGGCCCCTATACTGATGGGGTAGAATACTGAGCTGTAATAAAACTGATGGCTGAAAACTCCAAGCAGGCTCACAATAGTATGGGGTAACCAGCACACAGAGAAGCCCACAAACAGGATGAGAATTGTAGTGAATGCTCTTGTCTTGAAGCTCATGTCCACTTTGATCTGTGGGGGGCGCTGTAGTCCACTAATCCTCATTTTGCTGATTTGGTTGAGGGCTGGTAGACATGAGTGTTCATTAGTGTGGTTGTGAATGCGAAGTGTATTACGTCGCACTGTGTTGAGTATGCACATGTACGAGTAGAGCATGACTGTAAATGGCACAAAGAAAACTGCTACAGCTAAGAGGATGGTGTATCCACGATCTGCCAGAGACTCGCTGTATCCCAGGACACACTGAGGTGCCCAAGTGCTTCCAATACCTGCCACACCTGTTTTCCATCCCACCACAGATGGCAGGGAAATACACAGACTGAGCATCCATGAGCCTGCGATCAACACTTTGGCCCTGTATGGGGTCAGCTTGTCCTGGCGCTGCACTATGATAAGGAATCTGTCCACACTGATGATGAGAAGTATGGACACTCCTTCCAGTACAAAAAGCCAGTAAAGCATGATCGAAGCGCGACAGAAGGTGCTGCCAAATGTCCAGTCTGACGTTGCTACAGTGACGGCAGTGAAAGGCATGCACAGAAGAGACAGCATGATGTCAGAGAACGCCAGAGTGGCCAGGAGCAGGTTGATGGCCGAGCGCATGGCAGGTTTCTGATAAACAATGAGACACACCACAGCATTGCCAAGGAAACCAATGGTAATCATAAAGATCATGATTGCCGCCAGTGTGACCCTCAACGTCACCGATACGAGAGGGGTCCCAGTGTCTAAGGGGGGCATGATGTGATCTGGGACCAGAGGGTTTCCCGGGTCCATGAAGACACAGTCCTCTGGCAGGCTGTCATTACAGAGGGACATGCTGTTGGCTGTAGCAGGGTATCATTCAAAATAAGGGTGAAAATCTCTGGGAGTCTTTGTGAGGAGCAGGAGGTGTCTTCTGTCATTCTCTCGACCAGACCTGGGAGTGTCTAGGGCTGTAAAGAATAATGAACATTTTGTGCAGGTAAATGCATTGTTGGAGACTTTATTAAGCTGCCAGCCTCTGAACTTGAACTAAACTACAACAACATTTGTTTTAAATGTTTAAATGAATATTTGTATTTAATACAGTATGATCATATAATGAAAGTGTATTTCAGGGTAGACTGCACTAAAGTAAAGTAAGCTACTACAGGGCTAGTCTATTGAACTAAAATATAATAACACAACCATTTAAATGGCATTTTACTGTGTGTATATCACAGATCAAACAGAGAATAAACCTAAATACAGTTGCACTATAGCTGAGTTGATGATTAACAAGTGCACATCACATAACAGCTACATTAGACAGAGCACTTAACACAGCACATCTTATATTTCACACACAAGCAATGATACACACCCATGATGATAAAGGTGACAGCCTGTTGACTTAGCATGAGCGTGCGCAGGAGTAATTCTGGACACTCTTTAACCATAGACTATACTCCAGGTACAGCACTGTAGGCAAAAGAACATCACCGTAAATCAGAGCCAAAATTATTGAATTCATTGAAGTTGTTTTAGTGTGTAGACTATAAAATGTTAATCCAAACACAATTTCTTCAGTGGTTGTAGCTTCTTGGTCAAACAGCATTGCATATTGTTGCTAATGTATGTTGCTATGGCAACAAGGTCATGGGTACCATGGCAACAGGCAGTCTCTCATCATGTATTTTGTCAAAGATTAGTCTGCAGGTAAAAGGACATTGGCCTATTGTTCTTTTTACAACTGACCTGATGTGAGAATTATTGATGAACAATCAATGCCTGAAGGATTTTTATGATTGTCTGTGTGCATTGTCTGTGAGCAAAGATGGAAATAAAGCGACAACAATGGAGGTTTCTGTCACACAAAATGATTAACATAGTAAGTGTGTCAGAACTACCTTCTCTTGTTTACAAAGGCGACTGTGCTGATATGCAACAGCCTATAGCCACTAAACCACTAAAAGGTGTGTCCTATCAATAACTAAAGCAGAGCTACAGATTATGACAGCGTGCCTCAAGTATCCTATTGCAATTATGAGCCACAAGGGAGAAACAGACAACACATTTCAGTTTTCATTCACTGTGTAATTTACTGATCAGAATTTGCAATTTTTTGAATAGGTTGTGTTGTTTTAGCTGAAACATAAAAATATAGACTATACTGCTATAAAAACTGCTTAGTCTACAAATGTAAATACAGTTATAGCCAATAGGTGACCTACCTGGGGAGCACCTGGATCTATGTCCTCCCTGCTTGAGTCAATACGATCAGTTACAACGATTAGCGTTTTACGGTACGGCGCGTTTTTTTTCCTCAGATATTCCTCTTCTCCTGGATTGATCTCCACTGCGCCGCCTCCAGATGATGCTGACGCCAGCAGAGTCCCCGTATTAAAGGAGCAGTCCACGGAAAAAAACAAAAAAACCTCACAGCATGCCGACCGCCAAGGGTAAATCTCCTGTATCTTATTTAAAGAATGACAATTCAAATCTAAAAATATAAATATTTATTTATCGTAACCTAATATTTCCCTGCTGTAGTTATAGTAAAAGGCCTTGACCTTTTTCAGTCAGTCTTTATCATGTTATTAGAACCGCTGCTGCACTGGTAGACATAGTTATTTGTCCAGAAGGTGGCAGCATTTTCACATGTTTTATCTTAGCGCTGTTGTAGACAAGCCTCAAAATATAATGCGATTTTTTCCTGATCAGTTCCTGACATTAGATTAAAATAAAGTCCAAGTCCAAGATTATTGGCTGCGGATGTTGGTCACTGCTGATTTGATCATAACAAACTGTATACAAATATTGAGCAATCCATACTTTTTGGTTTTGTAAAGTCTGGACAAAAAATAAATGTATTAATTAAACGAGGCCAACCAAAGCATAATAACGTTGATATGACGTCATCGGTCTTGGAAAGATCAATTCATTGGTATTGTGTGTTTTTAGTGTTTTCCGGGTATCTGCCACTGAGAACTTCTTTTGGCAGTTTCAAATATGTGTTTCAACTGTGAGTAACACTGCCTACATGGGCCGGCTCCTGGAGAAGATGGTAGCAGCTTCTGTGTCAGGTCCTCATCAGCCTGTGAGGGAAAACCTCCTGATCCAGTTTCATCGGATGGAGAAACATGGCACTGTCCACTAGGTAAAAGGATGCACCATTATTATAAATAGTGCTGTTTATTACACAGACTAGAGGAGGGTTAGTGGCTTGTATGGATGATCATTTGTTTGAATTGAAAAAAATCTGGGCACTGTAGCTCAATCTGAATCTGAATTTTAGTACATTTAAAATTTTAACCATACATTTTCAATGTGTTTAAAAATTCAAAATAACATTTTCACTAAATATTCATCATTTATAGTTTCAAGCCCTCAAATTTCAGAGTGTAAAATCGCAAGTCAAAATATTTGCAGCAAAGATCCAAGATGCCAAGGCATAAGCAAAAGATTCTAAGAGAGTCGATCTAACAAACAACCAGGAAATGCTGTGGGGAACCAATCTGCATTGGTCAGAAAGAAGAGAAAGGCCAATAGGAAACAGCCTCCACAGCCACATATGAACGACTGCAAATTATACACTTTAAAAAAAAAAAAAAGTAAACACATTAACTTCAGTTCCTCTGCTACGCTTGGATCTTGCTGCTCTGTACTTCCTCTAGTCTCCTCTTGCTCCAAGTCACTCACATCACTCATATTGCTCTTGGGTGAGCACAGTGTGATCATGTCACTTAATTCACTTCATTGGGGCAGTTGATTTCCTCAAATTACAGGAATTTAGTCTTCAATCACACCGCAGAACTTTTAGTCACAAGTCAACATGCTTTTACATAGGGTCAACAAGTAAATCAGTCGCCTTTGATAAGCAATTTGCGTTCTTTTTAGTTTACTCTTTTTAGAAGCATATCTGATGAGACACCATGTAATGTTCTGTTCTCATTAAATGAGAAATATTCTTGGAGATTGAGGTTAAATTTTTACTACATTGACACATTGCCTTAACTTCCCTACAAGTCTCATGCATCAGTACTTGTTATGGTAACTGTCAAGGGACTTAACATTTTCACAATAATACACCAAATATTGCTATAGCTAAGCATATGGCTATAGGTTGCATAAAGGACTAAGGGAATGTGACTTCACTCACAGCATTCAGCTCCAGTCAAATGAAGCTCATCGAGGCTCAGAGTTTATAAGGGCGAATTTGGAGCCGAAATACATATTTGGAATTCCAACTGTGAGTATCATAGCAACCAAAGAGCCAATCAGGTGCAAGACTGTTGACGGTAACGCCCCTTCCTGCCCACACTCCTGGTTTAGCAGGGAGTGGGCACTTAGTGACAAGTGACCTTGGGAAAAGAAGGTGTCTGATTTATTTGTTATTAATAGCCATATTTTGATGGTCAAAATGGTCAAAATACCAAAATAAAAAGGATCGTGTAGAATGGCTAAATACAAACATTTTGGACTAAAATGATGAGTCCAGCAGCAGCATTTACAGAGAGTGAAGCAACAGATTTTCTATAAGTAGGTAAATCAGTGGAGCCAGATGTGCAGCCATGTTCACTTCCCATATAGAAAGCAGCGGCTAGTGGGTTAAATATGTATCCACATTTACACAGTCTATGGTGTACCTGGCTCATGTAGTATTGCCTTATGGCTGCAAACTTAAATCACAATCAGTGGATCTAAAGTGAAGTGATGAATCACGTGTCCAGTGCACTAACTACGCAGTGTAGCCTTGTTGAATTGGTGCACACAGCATGTGCTTGTCTAAATTGGCATCATGCCCACGTGTTGAACATGCCCATCAAACCAGTTCCACTTCAGCAGACTGGCACATGCATGCACGTCACGTCCTGTAGCTCCAACACATCCAGGGTGCTGCTCAGAAGGACGCATTCGTTTGGTCAACAGGACTAGAACATATGTTTGTTCTATTCCTCCATAAGTTCCACCATAACATCATATCTTTTTTTCCTTAACTAATTCTGCACAGTGGAAAAGCTACACTGCATTAATGGAGTGATATATTAAGCAGCAAGCAGTCATGTGAAAAACTGGATCTTAGTAGATACAAACACAGGTGGGTTTATAAGGCTTATGTCTGTGTGCTTGGAACAAGACAGACCAAAAAGAGCTCATGGTGCTTTGTGCACCGTCACCAGGGCCCCTGAGAGCAGTGAGGCTGGAGACAGTTTATACCAGTGCCGTATTTTTCAATAATAAACTAATTCTTTACTTCAGCTTCATATAGTGTTCTGAAATACATTTTCCAATTATTCCTTGTCACACACGTGTACTGTTTTTTTCATTGTTTCATGTGTCTCACATATTTTATTTCCTGAAAAACATTGTGGTAATAAAATAATTAAATTTGGATAATTACAAAAGGAACGTGTGATCTTAACTCAGGACAGATCTCAGCTTCCTGGAGAAGCTTCAAGCTAAGACCCCATTGTTTCTAGGATTGCTTTGACTCCTGAATGAAAAATCTCTCAACAAGACTAATAAATCAATGTAATATCATATGATATAATGCAAACATTTCAAAACAACATTGTAGTTTAGCTCTGTTTTAGTTTATAAAGTCAATCTACGTCAGATTATTTCCTCCAATTCTGTTGATTCAAAAAAGAATAAACCCACTGACAATGGTTCCTAAACCAGCTAAGAAATGCTGGTTTAGAGCACATCAGCCTGGGATGTGCTTCAGAAAACCATAGTGACTCTGATATACATTTCAGCCTGAATTCTGCTCTGCATGCGCCTCATGGTGGAGTAACTCGCCTTCTGACAATCCTAGATCAGGAAAGTTTCATGCACATTATTTTATTGAATATATACAACAATGTGATTGTACCTGTGTGGTAAAAATGTAAGGAGAAATAAATGAATGAATCATAACTGTACCTTGGCCATATGCCTGTCTAATTAATCAAGTCACCAAGATTGTCAATATAAAGTGAAATGAGACACTTTACAGAGATGTTTATCCATCCAAGCATCAGCCTTTGCCACCATGAAAACCACTGCTGATCTGTCCATGTGGTACTCAACAAAACCTCATATCAACCTTATGTTGTTCAGAAATGTATGAAGAAGAGTGAATATAATTTATTTTTAGAGCAAAAGGTGGAAAAAATGCATGGCTATTTATATCTATAAAATGATCTATTTGCCCTCTATTGAACTTTAGTGGATCATAAACTTGTCTTGTTTTGATAGGCCTATGGAAGTATTGAATAAACACGAAATATAGCCTACAATGATCGCACATAAACATTTACATTTTATGAGAAATTTATTAAATAATTTGTAATTTACATAAAAATAGACACGGTGGAAAAAAAACAACAATAAATACTTCATTTTTCAAATCTCACAAAGATTCACAAGAGACAATATCCTACATAAAGAAACATTTTTAAAGGATTCCTTGAATAGAACTTGGAAAAGTCACACTGAATAATCACACAACACAAAGTAAAGAAATAAAACATTATTGCTTTCAAATGGAATTCCTTTCAGTAAAGCTTGTTCTTCAGTTTGCCAAACATACACTGTAGTCTTTGAAAGGACATAAATATCTGCAGCAAGATTGAAATGCATCGTCCTCTTTTGGTTTCAACAGGTTCAATTTTATTTGATCTGATTTTATAGTTTTCTCCAAAAGGCTGGTTTATAGTGCAGTAAAAAGGTTTTAGGCAAGCTATGGGAAACAGGAAAGTTGTTGATTGAACTTCTTCTATTTCCGGAGTTGTCCCGGGTTTTTTCTCACGTGTCGCTGTACATCCGTTTGCAGTCCACGGGCGGTGACGGTGTGTCAGGTCCCATGCTGCCCACCTGTGAGTACGTGTCCTCGGGTGAGCGCGGCAGTCCTGGCGGCGTCATGCGCTTCTCCTTCTGCCTGCGGTTACAGAACCAGACGCGCACCACCTCCTTCTCCAGCTGGAGCGAGTCTGCCAGAGCGTTGATCTCTTGGGCGGACGGTTTGGGACACTTGAGAAAGTGACTCTCCAGTGCGCCTTTTACGCTTACTTCTATGGACGTGCGTTTTTTCCGCTTACGGCCCTGTGTAGCGATCTTATCTATACTTGTGGGACTTCCAGTGGTTGAGTCTGCCTCCTCCAGCCATTTGTTGAGAAGCGGCTTTAGTTTACACATGTTTTTAAAGCTGAGCTGGAGCGCCTCAAACCTGCAGATAGTGGTCTGTGAAAACACGTTTCCATAAAGCGTGCCCAGCGCGAGCCCCACGTCGGCTTGCGTAAAACCAAGTTTGATGCGACGTTGCTTGAACTGTTTAGCGAAGTGCTCCAAGTCGTCAGATGTTGGCGTGTCCTCATCTGAGTGTGGCTCGTGCGCCACGCCGTGGTGCTGATGGTGCGCGTGGTGCGCGTGCTGGCTGTGGTGGTGATGGTGTGGGTCCAGCTCAGGGGAGTCTCCGCGCACAATGCCAGAGTGCACGAGGTTGTGTCCGTGCGCGCTGAGCATGCCATTAACCGTAAAGCCGGTCTGAGAGTATCCCAGGGCTGGGTCCGCAAGATGCGCGCCCGAACCGCCTCCCCAGCTGTTCGTGTGCGTCTGGTGTCCGCCCAGATGTGTCCTGTGGTGCAAAGTGGAGCCAGCGTGAAGGTCCTCGCGGGACGAGCCTCTCTTTGCCTCCTGTGCTGGTGCGCAAGGAGGCCACCCGGACCCAGCTTCCGCCGCTGCTACTGCTGCTGCAGCGGCTGCCGCTGCTGCGTGAGGGAGCGACGTAACCCACTGGTGACTGAGCATGTGACTCCCATTCCCCACAACAGCGCCTTGCATGAAGTCGCTCTGCGTCATCTTGACCGGTGGCTCTGGTCGGTAGCCGCTGGAGCCCGTGGCGACCGGCTGCATACCTCCCCTTCTGTCGGTGTGCAGGACCCTGCTACTGGACAGGTACGGACTGGACGTGGCGGCAGCCATACCCCAAAGCATATGTGTGCGCGTTTTAGAGTTTAAAAGCTCACTTCAGTCTGGTCCATTGGAAGTTGTTCAAGACGCGAAAAAATGAATGAATTTACTGACAAACATCACAGTCAGAGCAATAAATCTCTCCAAAGTTTGCCCTCTGTGACCACTGTGTTAATCCACCACGTATAGTCGTCTTCCTTCAAACTGACTTCAACTTCTTTCTTTTGAGTTAAACGAAATAATGTCCTTTACGCAAATTCCTTCAAGAATTTACTTTAGGCATTGCGTCCCGTGCGTCTCCCTGACTGGGCGGCTGAGATGTGTTTACGTTGTGCCCCAACCACGTCTATTAATTTCCCATCCTCATCCAATTACAGCAGAATGGGTGCGCGAGGTTTTCGCTGATTGGACACGAGGAGGATGAGGAGTGTCATCTTGTCCGGAGTATAGGAAAAGTTCTGCCATGGGACACACACAGTTGAAAAAAAATTATATGATCTAGCAAACAATAATTTCTCATTTCTCATCGGCTATATAGAGGTTTACATCATTTCGACTTACTCCATGCGAAAATAATACTCACTTAAAAGAAAGTCTTCCCTAACCACAGTCCATGAGCGTGTGGAGCACAGAGCTTTTGTGGTGCCACTGTCAAGGATACAGCAGTCTGCTCAGAGCAGGTCCGGACGTTCATTGCATCTTAATGTGCGCTGCTTTTCACTTGGTCAAAGCGAGGCCACGGTGGCGTGACGGGACGCACAGCTGAGCGCTGAAGGAGTGAGGAATCCACCTCTGCCTCTGAATGGGAAAAAAAATCACTTGTGGTCTTCTTTATGGAATACTTATGGACTGTTTAATGTGCAAAGAGATTTCAATTTTATTTCCTAATTTTTTGCTTCCAAAACCATAGGCCAAATAGCTTTAACAACAACGCAATATAATAATATCTATAGTTTCCCACAGTGTGGTAATTCTATGTTTTTAAAAATGTTTATGATCGGAGTTCATAATTTACTATCATAGTTGGAACCAATTATACTGACATGAAAATAGAAGAAATTGGCATTACAGACCTATTTTAAAATATGTGTATAGCAACAATATTTTCTGACAATGCTCTGATAAACTTAATAAATGTACATTTTCCTTTAGTGAAGCTGTACAAATTAAATTGAATCAAAAAATCTGGACAAAAAAATAGTACCTGAGTTTATGGATTACATATATTGCCTTTCTATACACATTTATAATTTAATGATACCAAACCTTGCCATAAAGTTGAAGCCTTTGCAATAACGTGTTGTGTATGTCATTGTTTATTACTGTGCCTGAAACTTGGCAAAGCAGTTGTCCATATTTTCAGTCTAGAGCACAAAGCTTCTCTGCAGACGTTTTGAGAATGCAATAATGTTTTTCATGTGTTGTGCCGCCTGGTCACAGAGCTCCATTTGTAATTCATGAAGGAAGCCGGGTGAAGAGGCCTCCTTATGAAGCACGCAGACCCACACAACTCCAGCAGAACATGCCTTCTATAACTGCACTCACTGCTGCAATTAATCCGATATATTCATTACTCAGTTTGCTAATCGAGATCATTGTTGTAGCTTTAAAATCATTAGATCACTTACTGTAAGATTCCTCTTCCCCTCCCTCGTCCCTCACACTGCTCTGTTGAGTCTTCAATATGCAGATTGGCCGTTTCTGCCCCACGGCTATTTTCTTTGGTAGACTTTTGAAATATGCAAATGCTCCCAACAAAAATCGCAAGAAAGAAAGAAGGAAAAGAGAGTCATATGGGTTCCAGGAGTTTTTCTTTTCAAAGAAACAGATGATTTTGTTTCAGTTTGGGATTTTTATAGTTTTTATTTCTTAAGTTGGAGAAATTAAAGATAGACATTTTGATAAGATAAGAAAAAAGTACCATTTATATAAGCCATAATTTCAGCTTGTTCATAGCGATTTTGTTGTTGTGATCGCAAGCATCTTTGACCTTCAGCTCTCCCTGAGTCAGAGAGATCCAGCTCAGCGTGAGACTTTACCCACAACCCCCTGCTGCGCGTTCAAAGCACAAGCAGAGGCAGCTACGCCGATACAGACGGGAGAGACAAAGTGGAAGTAGGGAACCGGAGGGCTTTGGAGGGGAAATGATCAAAGTGCCTCTTTCCAAAGTCCTCATTGAAATTTTGGAGACAGAAAGTCAAATAGTTTTACGGGTTGTAGGTCTAAATAGGCTTTATATTGTCTTTAACTTTAGGATTCTTGTGTATAGAGGTTCTCAACTCATCTGACAGGGAGACTACATTATACTTTTAGTCATTTTGTCTAAACTTCAAACTCACTTTAACTATGCTATTCCCTGTATAACTCAGAAAGAGAATAGGTAAAAATGGAGACTGAATGTTGCCACTGAGCTCATACCTAATCTATAAGACCCATATATGATAAATTTAAAGAAATAAATGCGGGAGAAAAATAATTATTCTAAAACTACATATAAAATTAGAGTTGTATTGAATTGAGCACATCTGAACAACCAGCTTTGGGTACAGGGTTACGTATCCTCAAGCTTTTCGTAATTATTAAAACTGTGTCTAATGTGAAAATAGGAGAATATATTAAAACAGCTCGAGTAACAGTAAAGTGTGACTGTGTGCGAGAGAAAAGGCAACTGACATAAAAACCTGCCAAATCACGGTCGAAAGAAATAAAGTGAACTGGTAGAAAGAGCTCTGCGATTTTTAATATTAACTATAACCTTTGTAAACCATAAAGCCCAATATAATCACAAAACGATAAGACGGAATAAAATCTGTTACAATAATTATATGGACTTATCGTTCAGTATATGAAAGGTGGAAAAGTATTTTGGGAAGTCAGTATTTTGCACATTTTCTTTGCATTACTAAGAATTTTTGGTTATTTTGGCGCTATAAGATTAGATTTGAGCCATAAAAGTTGAATTTATATTTTCTATGACCCATTACAGATGCAAACTAAATACTGAAGTTTTTATTCTGCTGTTTATTCGTGCACCTCATGATTTGTTAACAGAATTTTACATTTAAAATATTTTTGTGGTTTAAATCTGCTCTTGGGTTATTATATCAGTGGCATAAATTAGTTTCAATATTTTATTTTCTTTATTTTCTTGAACAATATATCTCACTTCAAACTTGGTGACAAGCTTAATTTGTTCAGTGACAGAAAGCAAACTTCACTCAGACAGACCCAAGAATTGAATGCGCTACTTATATGCTGAGAGATAAATACATCTTCTGGCTGCAAGAAAATACTATTAGATTGAGAGACGTTCACTGAAATCAAGTAACAGCTAAGACTAGATCTATGGACACCCCTAAACAATAACGTCGATTGTCAGTTAGCATAATTCATTTCGTGACCAAAATTGCGCTCCGAACATAAGTGTGTAAACCTTTGCAAACATCATATCTCAGTAAAACCTGAAATAACCAAAAACAGGTGAATTTTTCTGTGCAGTGTTCAGCACCTGTGAAAATACGGCAAAGGGAACTGAGGCTTTGAATTTTAATTTCCTTTCAGCTGTTGTTGAATCAGGTCTAATGGGTTCTATCCGTGTTTTCCACATCTCTCCTTTGAATACAACCCGAAGGACAGGGAGACGGAGTCAGGAAATACGCTGGGCTCTGCAGGCTGTGGCTCCAGACACTGCAGCCCTGTGTACAGCTGCTGCTCTGGGCCAACTTAAACAGGCCCAGTGCCTCCTGGGGCTGCCCCATGTCAATGCTCCGGTCTCTATGCACCACACAGACTTATAAAGACCCAGTGTAGTGTGCATGGCTTCTCTGTGGGTTTGGAGGAAATATCAGATAGTGAAATATTAAGAGGATTATGATACACGCTGTTGAGGTTTACGATAACCTCTGTTGCTCTTGTACTGTGATTTGCATCATCTAACTATGACATTTTTGGACAGAGTAAAGAAAAGGGTCAGACAGCTGAGAACAGTATACTGTGATGGTTTCCTAAATTGCAAAAAATAAAATGTACAAAGACATACAAAATGTTTAGCCTAAAAAAAATATGTTCGGGCTAAATAAAATACTGTGTAAATTTTCATGATTTTATACATTTGTAGCAGCAGCATGTGGATCAGCTTTCCCATGTTGCAACCGTACATAGTGCAAGTGTAATACAAATGTGCCCAAGGACACAACAATAAAATACTATTGAGTGGACAAGCGACTATAGTCAACTGTTGTGTGTTTTTTACTCATTTTGACCATTGAGGTCTGAGCTGTTTACCATTACTAATGAAAAATAAGAAGATAAGCTTTACAAGCCTGAAGGGCTACAATAGTGTGGCTAACCCCCACCAATCATGCTAAAATAATTATGCAGCCATGATGGTTAAAGTGTCTTGCCCAAGGGCACAAGCCAGTTGGGATCAACATGCCAACATTCTGATTGGATGAAGGGTGCCACTAGCTCTGTAGTATCCACAATGCAGCTCTACTGTAAGTGATAGCATTAGTAATGATATATGTTTAAATAATATGAGCAGCTGATGTAGCTACACAAAAGAGCACTGGAGCATGAGGCTGTTTAATGTAAAGTAGCCAGCCTCCTTATGTAGCCACATCCACAGACACATCCATCACAGCAGTCACAGTGGATCATAATTAAATCAACATACAGTGAACACAATCAAACACAGCCAGCCTGAGATGCCACGCAGCTTTGGAAATTAACACGTTTCCACTTGTGTCGGGGAAGTTCACATCAACACCACACATGGAGTGCCTGTTTTCAGGCGAAAGGAGAAAAACTATATTTATCTCAGCAGCATCCAGGTACAGTCCCACTTATTGCAAGTGTGCAACTGAGGAACTTGAATTCAGTCCCCAATTTTTTATTCCGTTTTTGAAAGTTGTGGTTCCTACTTACACTTTACGCAGTGACATACATGTCAACTAATCAGTGCATTTTTTATGTCAGCTATTATCATCACTTAATTAGCATTTTTAAAACATTTTTATGGAAAACTGTAGAAAAAATATATACATATTTTTTTTTAAATCTCTATGGAGAATTGACTGTTTCGACTGAATTATTCCATAGTATGGCATTAAATGTCTATTTTGCAAAAATATGTTACTGGGGGTGGAGTAGAGTTGAATACTGTTGAACACCCAGGTAAATCAATAGACAAGGAGAAAAGTTATATAGTGCAGCTTTAATCA
>KN511603.1:0-11092 GCA_000787155.1 Scartelaos histophorus
CACAGCACACCTCTTGTTTAGAGCTCCCCGTCTCACACCAACAGAGCTAAGATCAGGGGCCCATTTTATATTTTTGTATTTATTAGTAAAAAAATAGAAATTTTGAATTTATATTCTCTTGATCAAAAAATACAAAATACATTTTATGCACTACTACAGATAAATATGCATTTTAATTTGGATTGCACGTCTTAACTGGCAGTAACCTTACCCCGTATTCCAGCTGCGTTATCTTCTTGTTCCCTGATCAGAAATAGTAATATCGGCCCTTTAAGCTTCAGAAAAATACATTAAGTGTTTATCTCCACTTTAACCCATCCAGTTTTCTTTACTCTGAGTTTACTTTTCAGTGCAGCGTGTGCTGGGGCTGGTGCTGGGGCTGGTCCTGGGTCATGCTGTAACAAGGCCCAGTGGTCTGCATGCTCGCTCCACACTTTATTGATCAGAAGTAATATTTCAATTGAGCGGCTCCCGACAGCACAGAGCCGCTCAATACTGTTTGTCCCGGGGAGGAGGAGACGCTTGTTCTGACATAGGCAAAGCAAAATACACAACTCCCATTTCTAACCTTACAATTCAATACAAATATAAAGACGTGTTCCTGTGTTTAATTGGACAATAGTTGCTTTTCTGTAATTTGATATAAGCTTCTCCTCGGGCCACGTTTTAATTGTTTGTTTGTATTCTGCAGAGTGCTCACTGCAAAATCATTGAAAATATATAGGTGTTATGTAAGTCAACTTTAAGATTTCACATTCACTGCAAAAAAACAAAAAAAAAACCAACCAAAAAACAGTTTTCTTGACATAAACTTTGCTCAAAGTGCTCAGTTCCACCTTGTGATGTCATGTTGTGGCAGTTTTCAAGTTAACAGCTGCTGGATGATTCTAGTGAAGGTGTGTGGAGTTTAAGAACACAGTGAGCACTTCCTGTATTACCCCATGACATCACAAGGTGGAGCACAGTGTTTTCTGTAGTATGATTTTAACGAGGAAACAGCATTATAACATGGATTAGAAAATAGCATCATAGAGGCCCTTTAACTACTAGTACTTTTCTAATTTAGACAGTGTTTGATTGGCTGAAAAAGGCTTAAAAAATGAAAAAGGCAAAACACTTAAATTTCCCCACTGTGGGACTAATGAAGGCAAATCTTATGTCTTCTTATCTTATCTAGTGCTGACACGTGTCCTTTGACGGCTCTGGTTTTAACTCAGTTTTGTCCTGTAGTCAAACTGGTTTAGTCCACTTATAGTCCTGGTTTAGTCCTGCTTTTTGAGTTTAGTCCCAAAACTTTTACCTGTCCAGCCAGAACCACACACTTTGACAAAACTTTACAAAGACGAGTGGATCTGCACAGCAAAAAGTGTTAAAATTTATTCTGTGGGAGTCCATTTTAAGATTTTATATTTTATATATAACATTATATATGAGTTCAATCTGTTCTAGAGTTAATTTAACATTTCTGGAAATGTTCATTAAGCAACACTGAACCAACGTTCCTGTTTAACCCTGAAATCAAAAGTTATATTAACGTTTTGAGAGTAAACAGATAACACTTTGTAGAGTTATCCTGATTTAGCTAAACAACACACAGAGGAGTTTTAGTTTTTACACTTTTTTTAGTTAATTGAAGATGAAGTTAAGTACAAAACGGGTTCAAACTGGGCTTTTCATATTAACACTAATAACACATCCATATCAACTCAATCAAAATAACCCCAACTCAAACCCCCATTTACTTACAAAAATAACACTGTTTGGGTTAAAAACAACTCTGGAATATTTTACACTGACATTTTAACAGTCAGTTTTTTGCTGTGTGCAGCTGTGTTCTGTTTCCCTGATGTCAGAGGGAATGATTGACAGGCGGATTGACCAATCAGAGAGACGCATGATCTGTTATCACGGGTGTTCAGACGTAAAAAAAAAGAAGAGGAAACAACCCTGAAAAACAGCATAAATTTTCTCCAAATCAACAATTGAAGCACCAGAAGTTTTCTATCGTCCGGTTCCAGAGGCTTGTGTTTTCTAACTGAATGCAAAAGGGATGGTGAATGGACCAGCCCTCTGATAAATAGTAAAATTACAGCATATTTAGTGAAGGCGGTGAATAAGTGCTCAAAATGTTGTAAAAAGCCTCTCAAAAATAGCTTGAAACCAAACAGAACGCCCTCTCGAAAACATTATCGCAGTGCACATCACCCGGAACGCGTGCGCACCATTTGCAGTCTATATATGTAAAATACTGGGCCTTTCAGCACATTTACAGCTCTGAAACCCGGGCTTCTCCGTCTCCTAAAAGGACTCATAAAAGTGCTCTCGGCGTACATCACAGCTCTGGATGTAATTACGTTCGCGTGCACATTAATGTTGACGCGAGAGGTGCTGTTCTGCTCATTACCTGGGTACATTTCCTCAGACGTGACCTGCATGTGTCTGTGTTTTCATTCTGTTACGACGTGTGGCCTGGACTCTGATATCCGCAGTTTGACCGGACGCCTCATTTACCTGGAGCCTGTGGTTAAAGGTGCAATGTGGAACTTATCGGTGTTTTGTCTGGAACGCTGGAACGACAAAACATCCAAACAGGTCGGTAATGATGCTCCTTTTGTCCAAATATAGAACAAAACACATTTGACATCCCGGTATTAGAACATCCAAGTCTATGTGGTAAATCCAACGCTTATTTTTTGAAAACCTTTTTTTTTAACCTCAGATAAACTCAAATTTTGGGTTAGATTTAGGTGCATTTATGCATTAATGAAGCTACACTGTAAATATGCCACAGCTCAGTGTTTCTCCGTAGTCTGTGCACAGGGGCCTCGAGTACAGCCTGATTACTCCATCACTTGTACCGTATTTTTCGGACTATAAGGCGCATCTAAAATCACATGTTCTCAAAAACCCACAGTGGCCTTATAATCCAGTGGCCTTATGTATGACCTTTGGTTGTGTTTAACCTCCAACCGATTTGATGTTGTCCACATTAGTCTAATAACGTATTAGTGGGCGAGTCAGGAGGAGTAATATGTTGGCCACATATAGGGCGACTGTGCAACATACCGGTAGTTCTGCCGTGTGCTGTACAAGGACCCAAAATGCCACCATTACCATGCAGATTTCAGGTTTTGTATTTTTGTGTTAAAACTGAACAATGTTGAGAGGGATCCGGGCATGTTTGATGCCCAAATCACCAACTGTTAAACTTGTATTTTTGTGTTAGCTACAACTGAGAGTTATTGTAAATGACCTGAATTGTTTCTCTTATTGTGCCTTATAATCCGATGCTCCTTATGTGTGGACAATGACAATGACAAACACTGAATGACAAAAGCCTAAAACTTATCTCCATTAAGAATGATATTGGACTGAAAAACTAAGAAACACATGTGAGTGGGGCTGCACCTCCACAAACTCTTACTTGACCTAGAAGATGGGCTCCTTCTGCTTCTTTCAATAAAAATGTTCATTTAGCTATAATCTAACACTGAATGATATTAGCCTAAAACTTATCTCCATTAAGAATGTTCTGAAGTATAGTTTTGACTTCCTATTTCCAAAGTTTTGTAAAAAGACAAAAAAATGCTCTGGTTTGTCTAAAAATCAAAGAGCAGCGGTTTAACATTTTCAACAAGAGTTTATGGGTAGCAAAACTTTGTGCTAATTGCAGTTTGATATCATGAATCTCTTATCAGTTTTACATTCTTGCTTTTAAAAATGTTAATATACAGTTTTTCAAATTAAGCTAAACAAGAACAGAACAAAATAAAAATGAGCAGAGCCCCTCAGGGATAAATAAAGTGAGTGAGCGGCTTTGTTTCAAATTAGCAAAACTGGCAAAACAGAAACTTTCACATTCAGACAATACAAAAAAACAAAAAAAAACTCTATTGTTCAGCCTCCTCACGATAAAGGATTAGTCAAACATGTGAGAATGAAAGAAAAGCATGGGGTTTGAGGAGGTAACAATGTTGTAAAATGGTTTAAACTCTCGTATTTCCACCTTTACGAGGAAATACATTCTTTAACGCTAAATCCCGCGTGATCCTATGTGGCTTTTGTATAAATGTAAGTAACTCCTCCCGACCTCTGGGCTCGTCTGCCTGGGGAAGTTTGTATGTTTGCTCCCATCTGTGCTTCCCTCTCCCAGACGTCTCCCCTGATGGATGGACCTGCCGAGCGCTAAACAGCTCTATTTTTCTCGGCGTCTGCGATGCCGAGGCGAGACCACGAGCAAACATGTTGCTGAGTTACTGCCGTCTTCACACATCCGCCGTGGAAGGAAGAGGCTTTGTAAATAGTTTGTGAGAAAGACGCGTAGATGCAGACGCACACACGCACACACGCACACACGCACACACGCACACACACACACAGTCCATTCCAGATATTATGGATTTTCTTTGGATTCAATGTCAATGACTTTCTGCAGTTTCTAAAGGTTTTTCCCTTGTATTTGAGTATCGTACAGATATTGTATAAGCAGTTCTTGAGATTGAAATAAACTTGGCCCATTCTGTCTGCACATGTTCAGAAAGAATGTTCATTTTTGATAACTGAAGTGTGTGTTTGCATGCTAGTTGCAGCTAAAATAATAATGGCGCTCTGAATTCATAAGGTAAGTGAGGGAACTTCTGATCACTGCAAATCAGATATAATTAACGCACAAGATAGACAAGTTTTTACCATAATGTGGAATAAAAAGAACTGTATTTCCAAGAAAGTAAGTTGGATTTGCGGAGGCACAATCCAGCTCACAGTAAGGACGTCCATAATGAAGAAGCTCTTAGAGCTCGTTCTTCACGTTTAAGAAGATCAAATCTTTAAAACGTCCTATATTTCGCAAAATTGACTCTTGAGATCTTTAAACCGTACTAGAATGTTGGAGTCGTGTTTCATTTCATTCACACAAGTTTGAGTAATGCTTTATTATTATTCTGTCCACATCTCCAAAGCTCAAAACGCTCTGTTCCACCTCGTGATGTTGAAGCGTTGAAGTTATAACAGCTCCTTTTACCTTTTGTTCAGTGGAAACTCACAATTCCAGGGATGAAATTATGGTCTATTTTAAAGCGGAATTCATTTTTATTCCAAATTAAATTATTATCTCCGCCAAGGAGATTATGTGATCGAGTCGGTTTATTTATTTATTTGTCTGTGGACAGGATTTCTCGGAAACTACTCGACGGATCTTCATGAAATTTTTACCAGAGGTAGATCTTGGCCCAAGGACCACTCCAGTAAATTTTGGTGATGATCCGGATCCGGACCTGAAATCTGGATCTGGAATCCGGACCTGGATTCTGGATCTGGATATACAATCTTACTGAGAATTATCGGAAACTACAGGCCGGATCTTCATGAAATTTTCTGTGTCCATGTCATCCCCTGGCAGAGATCAGAAATCTCGGATTGCTCTTGTTTTTAATTGGATTTAAAGCTCTCATGTAAACGGGGCAAATGTGGAATAAAAAGAACTGCATTTCCACCTGAAGGAAGTTCACAGTAAGAACGTCCATAATGTAGTTCTGTTCATCACGTTTTTAAAAAGCTCTTATATTTTGCAAAATTGACTCTTGAGATCTTTATACCAAACCAGAATGTTGGAGTTGTTTTTCATTTCATTCGCACATGTTTGAGCAACACTTTTTTATTCAGAACGCTTTGCTCCACCTTGTGATGCTGAAGCGTTGACGTTAACAGCTCCTTTTTACCTTTGGTTCGGCGGAAACTCGCAATTCCAGGGCTGAAATTATCCAGATTATCCTCGTGAAGGTGTACGGAGTTTAAAAACACTTCCTGTATTCCCACTGCACAGTACTCGAGAGAAGAACTGCAGGATTTGTGTGTTACGTATTCCCACTGTACAGTACTCGAGAGAAGTACTGCAGGATTTGTGCGTTAAACATGTCCGAATGAAACAAAACGCGATTCCAGGTGAGTTTTTGATGAGGAAACGACATTAAAATTAAAACATCGATCAGAAAATAGTGCCTCATGAGCGCTTTAAGTCAGTAACCCTGCAGAGCTACGCCGTTTATCGCATTTAAAGCAACAAAACCGAGCGAATTAGCTTCACTCCATTGCTGCTTTTTGTCCGACACAGTTTTGGAAGCCTTTTTTATTATCTCCCCACTTGTACTTTTTCACCAAGGACTACTTTTACGGACCACTAAACTTAACAGCCAAATATACATCATACTCATTTAGGTTTAAGTACGACTGCAGATGTTCAAAAACAGTTAGACATGCAAGACCGACCGAATAAATCAGAAAAGTTGGCAAAGATGGATTTCTTACGTTTTATTTTTCCATTTAATTTAATTAGTAAATCCCCAAATGTTAGCGCTGTGTAGGAATACAGGGCTATAAAGGTTAAGAGGCGGAGTTTTACTTTTATAGGTTGTACAAAAGCAACGGCATCGACGTGTTAAATAAGTTTCGCTTTCGGTTTTGACCCTTTCGAACGCTCCTATCTTTGCTCTCTAAGCTAAGCGCCAAGTTACTGCCCCTTCAGAGCGCCGTCGCAACACAATCAGCGTAGATCCCGGTTTTGTCAAGTTTTCGTGTGCAGTTTTGCGGAATTGTAGTTGTGGGAGGAGCATTGGGCGGATTATTATAAGCAGGGTTTGAATAGGGCACAGGAGAGATCGCTAAATTACTGAAACATGCACGGGTGAGATCTAAAATATCTTTAAAAAGGTGCATTTTGCAACTTTTCTGCTTCATGCTTCTCCGTGGGGATGTTATTTTTTTGTCTAAAATGTTCCACTGTACAGATGACTCGTTATATCACAAAGGAACTACTGCAGGCCACATTAGAGGTCAGATCTGTGGAGAGGCGGCGCTATTAACAGAGAATTGTTGTATTTTTGAGCGACAGAAACGCCCAAAATGATCAAATGCAAGATAAATGTTTAATGTCATACAGTGGAACATTCCAGGGAAAGTCAAAACATCTCCATGGAGACCAGCAGGTGACGGACCCTCCACCAGAAAAGTTGCACCTTTAAGACTAATAATATAACAGAGAACAGGATGGTGCAGCTTATAATACTGTGAAGTGTTAACATTGACTCTCACAGAATAAATTTTTTACATTTTCTCAGAGTTTATATGAGTCCAGTCTGTTCTAGTGTTAATTTAACATTTTTGGAAATGTTAATTAAGTAACACTGGACCAAAGTTCCTGTTTAACTCCGAAATCAAGAGTTGTTTTAACGTTTTGAGAGTAAATGGATAACACTTTGTAGGGTTATCCTGGATATGTTTTACACTTTTTTAAAAATTCAATTAATTTAAGATGAAATTAACTGGTTCTAACTGGTTTTCTCTCACAGGAACTTGAAGTGGTGGTTGGGAGGTGCCATATTAACACTTGGGAAAGTTGAATTAACTCCAACCATATCAACTCTGGTAAATAACCCCAACTCGAACTCCAATGTCACTTTTAAATAGTGAAATATTATACCCTGAAATTTTAACCCTCAATTCGCAAGTTCGCAGTTGTAGGTTAAGTCTGCCCGGCAACACTCTCCTGTATTTAAAACATATTTTAAAGACAGTCTCCAAATTGATTTCTCGTCCACTTAAAATCCAAATCCTGACTGCATGTAGTCATTACAATTTTTTTTCCTTGTATGTTTTATTTTGCTACGTATATCTTTATTTATTTATTTATTCTGTGTGGGAGGGTTGGCTTTTATATCATGTAAAAATAACAACTTGTAATAGTGTTTTTTATTTTATAGATTTTTTTTGTTTGTTTGTTTTGTTATTTATATGAAAATAATACAAAAATCTTTATAAATAAAATAAATAAATACCTAAAAATCTGGTTCTGGTAGATGTTTTTCCACGTCTGTGAAGCCTTTCAGAAGTTGCATTCTGATCTTGAAACGCACCGATCACAACATCAGAAACAGGATAAAAGATTCTTGTAATAACTTTGCAAAATAAATATACAACAGTGACAGTAAGTTACAAGGAAACAATAAGAAGAATAAAACAATTAAAGAGCTCAAGGTAACGCTGTTGTCATTTCGTATCTCTTCTGTTCTAAGACAAATAAGCTGACTGTGGATGCCAAATTCATTTAAATGTGAAAGCTCCTGTTACCATAAGCAAGTTATGGTAAAACTACTGAAAAATTAGCCTAAAAAAATGTATGAAATGCTATATTACTGATGGGACGAGACGCAATTTCAACAAGACGAGATATGAGACGAGACTGGATCCACATTAACGAAACGAGACAAACTAAAAATGTAAAATCAAATAAAAAATGTGAGGCCAAAATTGGAAACTGAATCATGAAATCCATATATTAGGAAGTAGTTAGTTTTCATTCTAGTGCTGCTTTTTGGAACTGTAAGATTTAACTCTCCAACATGACCATTTTTGTCCAATCCAAATAAGAACATGGAAAAAAAAATGTCAAAGGTAATTTTTCTCTTGTGTGACGATTGACGATTTTGTGGCAATTTTATCTCCCAACATTTGTGGTACGAGATCTTGTACGATCCCTACTACATTTTATTTATTTTATGTATTTACTCGAGTATGTTCATTAACAAACATGGCATAACATGAATGTAAACACGTCGGATTGTAGTCCAACAATAAAACACTGCACACTCTATTCAATGCTCGGTTCGCAAACATTGCACGATTCTGCAGTCAATTTGGCCACAGATTCGATACAAATATGTGTCCACAAACGATCAGCTAAAATCACAACGCGACAATAAAAAAGGAGTACTGTACATTCCGGACTATAGAGCGCACCTGAATATAAGCCGCAGGTGTCCACGTCTTCAAGAACGTTTACTGTATTTTTGGGGCTATAAAGTGCACTGGATTATAAGGCGCAGTATCAAATAATATGTCAGTTGTGTCATTGTCCACACATAAGGAGCATCGGATTATAAGGCACAATAAGAGAAACAAAACGCGTGTCGGATAAATGGAACTTTATTCAGGTAATTTACAATAACTCTCAGTTGTAGCTAACACAAAAATACAAGATGGGTGAAAAATCCCTCAGTCGTCCAGGTAGAATCCATGGCAAAAGGAAAAATAAATTTGTCGACTGGACAAAAGTTATTTGGTTGAATACGTTTCGCGGCTCATCCGAGCTGCTTCTTCTTGAATACGTTTCGCTGCTTCTTTGCTGCTTCTTCGCTTCTTCAGTTCAGTTCTTCAGCTGCGAAACGTATTCAACCAAATAACTTTTGTCCAGTCGACAAATTTATTTTTCCTTTTGCCACAAAAATACAAGTTTAACAGTTGGTGATTTGGGCATCAAACATGCCCGGATCCCTCTCAACATTGTTCAGTTTTAACACAAAAATACAAAACCTGAAATCTGCATGGTGCTAACACAAAAATACAAAACCTGAAATCTGCATGGTAATGGTGGCATTTTGGGTCCTTGTACAGCACACGGCAGAACTACCGGTATGTTGCACAGTCGCCCTATATGGGGCCAACATATTACTGCTATTTACTCCTATATTACTCACTAATGTTCATTTAGCATCATCACATATTTTATCACATGGGGACAAACTGTTTTAGTGACAGCATCGCTCGCTAATGCTGATACTTCATTTAACCCTAGATCCATGTGTTCACTGCACAGACAGTGGCGTTTTCTGCACAAATAGTCTGTCCATATATTCGCTACACCTTTTTTTAAGCTGCACGGGTCAAAGTGCAAGAAAAAAGGAGCGGCTTATAGTCCGAAAAGTACATGAAAGAGCTGTACGTAGGGTTGATTCCCACCTCGGACAGATCTGTGGGGTATAACCAAGTCACCCTGATGTTGGCTCACGTGATCCTGTCTGAATTGTCTGAATTATCTTTGCATTCGATGTCGTCCTTTAACGGTGGTGCTTCAAGGGAGCGTAGGACCTCATAAATTGGAAACCGTTTTGAGGATGGCGATGTTAAAATCCAGAGGCCTGTGCCTTTTCAGAATGTGACAGATGTGGAGATAATTTTGTTTTTAAAAGAGACGGATTATGCAAAATTAGTTTAGAATTTTCCTTCTCATGCCTGTTATTCTCCTGTATTCAAAGTGTCACTGCACCTGCTCTGGACTTACTTTTAGTCTAATTTATTTGGCTTTCTTTGCATTTAGTTGATCATACATGTGTATAGAGAAGCAAGCATTACCCAAAAGGACCAGGCCGGACTGCAGAAAGATATTGGTTTAAATGACTTAAATTAAGAACATTTTACTTTGAGTATTTTTTCGTTTATGCATTTATTTTGGCTTTTTACATTCTTTTATAATGGAACAGAGTATTGTTCATATTCACAACAATAGAAACAAAAAAAACTGCCCAAAAAGAAGTGGGAAGAAGACACTTTTAATCCCACCGCCTCTTCTAATTTAACATTATGAATTTTCTTTTACGTTCCTCAGACATTTTACATTCACACTATTTAAACGATTTAAAAGGACAATGAGTAACTGTTCATTGAGCTTGACAAATAAAATGATCACCAATGGATTGTTTCTTATTTTAAGTGCAAAGAGTTGTTTTTCTTAAGTGTAGCGAGGTGTATTTTCAAATTTTAAGTACAAAAAGTCTTGTTCTAGTTGAAGATCGTTTTACTTGTCAAGTGAAATTTGCTCAAATCATGATAAAACTTTAATCCAAGCAATTTAAACTTGGCTAGATTTTAGTTTTTTTGCAGTGTCAAGCAATTCCAGTTTAATTTCCTTAATTTGTGATAACGTAAGATTCAGAAGGAAAAAATAATAAGCTGACTGGTCCGATCTGTAGCTTCCCGTCAAAATGTGCTTACGACATGTGACACTTCGCAATAATGAGTTTTACAGCAACTTCGCGTAAAGGTGCGGGCGGGAATCTGCTTCTAATGCCACCGGACACCACAATTTTCCAACATAATGATCCGCGGGTGTCTCAGATTACACCCCGTTACTATAGAGCAGACAAAAGCGCAATATGTCTTCTTTAACGAAACATTTGCTTTAGAATTCAAGCTGTTCTACATTCCCCAGACCCCCGCCTCTCTCTCTCAGCAGTTGAATTTCAGCCTGGCATTCTCCTGCTGA
>KN511609.1:8595-24113 GCA_000787155.1 Scartelaos histophorus
CCACAACCACTCTGGGGCCACCATTAATCAGTCATTATCATTGTTCACGTTTAGTTGGGAATGGAGAGAGCGAGGGCGACTATCTGAATGTACACATGGACGCCGGTCCTAGTACAACAATAGGAGCCGGATATGTACTGGGTTATGAGGGCATATTGCAAAAGTTGTTAATGCCTTCCCATTGTCCGCAAAATTGGCTAGAGTATTTATGCAGGCTAAAACAAAATGCTAGCAATTAGCACAGTGATGGAGCGGAAAAGTCTGAGTCTTTTTGGATGCAATTTGTGCGCAGAAGAAGTTATTTGGGAACAGCTAGATCTTATTGCCATGTTTAGACTGTATAAATAAGTTGCAAATTGGCCAAAAGATTGTTGTGATTAGATAGTTGTATTATTAGAATCCGCACATAAAGTCGTATGTGTTAGTCAAATAACATGAATTGCAACAGCTTTGTAAACAGCTCATTCTTAGTGTGAATCTAAAATAATGTATTGATGCAGGCGCTTTTGTCGTGAAATGTACTTTTGGAAATCTTGATACAGCCATGTTTGTTTTTGACTGATGTTGCTTCTTAGAGATGCACCAAAATGAAAATTTGTGGCCAAAACCGGATAATAATTAAAAGCTTGGCCTAATACCGAAACGGATTATCAAATGCTATTGTTAAGTTCATTTATTAATATTGCATAAATAGCCGGTTTTAAAATAATGTAAATGTTTATTTAATATTCTTTAAATATTCCTGTAGCCTTTCCAGTAAGTTTCTTCCTTTACCCCTCTGTATATTAAAGGCAGCACATGAAGCACGTGCTCTTTGTTTTGCTAAATAAATAAGTTTCTAAGTTTCACACTGCAGCTGTTTCTTTATCTCTAGTTTTATCAGTAAGAGACTCACTGCTCTTTGTTTGGACACATGTAGAACTACATTAAAATGTGATGCTGTTTGTGCCTTTGAGTTTGTTTAGGCGCAGTCATGATGTGTCTGCACCTTCACTGCTCTGAAATCACTGCGGTGCGTTTACTGCTGCATTGACGCTCACACTTAAAGCAAAGGAACTGAAAAATGGCACCAAAAGAACATTTACCAGTACCAGTACTTACCGGAGTTTCAAGGGCTGCACGCTGCAGCAGAGAGTGAGCGCATTCATGTATATGTTTATAGATTAAGGGGACTTTCCAGCTGATTTCCAAGCCTAGATCCATGATTTCGATGATTACATGACGCGAGCAAACAATGGACGTTGTTTGATCGCATCATTGCATCACACGCCACTATTCAGTTTTCGTCCCTGATTTCCACCAAAAGCTGAATGTGGCTTTTTTTGCAATATTTGGCCGAATATACTCAGTTTGGTGCATCCCTAATGCTTCTCTCTTCTCTCTGAATGTGCTTGTCAATCACGCTCTCTGAACTCAGGGAGACAGGACATGGCTCCATTTCCACTTGTGTTTTGTCACAGGGTGTGGCCAGGTAAGGACCCACCAGGGACCAAGTATTAATTGTACTGTATACCAGTTGTACCTTCAAGTACAGTAAAATATTGACACTGAAGATTTGAAATCTATGAAGTCTTGTAGTCTGAATGCAGAACCATCTTAAATAATGCATTGATGTAAGCATTTGTAGTGAAATGTTTTTTTGTAAAACTTGATTCAACTTAATTTACACTTACCAAATTAAAATAACATCATCAGTAAGCTATATAATTCTTGTGTTCCGTCTACTTCTACTAAACTAGTTGTACAAAGGTCAGACAAAATTGTGGATATTAGAGAATTTGTGTTTCCTCCTTGTGGATATTCTTTTGTTGACAATGCCCTTTCCCTGTAAATGTCACACAAATCATCGAGGCATCAAGTTATACTCAGGGCAGTGCTGTGCGGCTCCCCAAACCAGCAGAAGTAATGTGCACTGACACGAGGACCTTCTCAATCAAAGTCACACAGTCAAAACTTATCATTATTCATCACTACAAGGAGAAATTGGAGGCAGACTACAGAAATCAAAATCTTAAGTTTAAATGCCTTGAACTAAGAACACATTATCTTGATTGGAGCAGTGAAGTAAAAAAGTTAAATTACCTCCCAATGAAGCAAGATGTAAGAGTTGTAAGAACTGTTTTTTGTGGGTAAAAAGATATATATTTTTACCTACTATCAAGTCAAATCTACCCAATGCAAGATATATTTTCAACCTTACCTAGACAGTACTTTTTGGAAGGAATATACTTGATACTTGATACCAATACCAAAATGATTATTAAAAACACTTTCTTTCGACAATGTAATATGATTTTTTAATATATTTTTGTTCAAATGACTGAAGGATTTCACTGATAAGACCATATTTATCTATATAATCCATATAATTCAGTCATCCAGGTATGTTCCGCATTGGTCCATGGGCGTATTCTAGTCTATGGGGTTTTATACTTGATCAGATGAATTTCTGTTCTGTCCTGTGTGATGTTTTTAGTCTCTTTTGGATACCCTTGACAACCCAAATGTGCCTCTATTATTATGCAGAATAACACAACTGATCAGTGGGATTTTTCTACTTCAAACTTTGTAAACTGCCCCAAATAGCAGTCGATCCAAAATTCAGTCCCGCTTTCATTTGTCAGTCTGAACGAAATGTCACACAGTCAAATGGTTTCTTGTTTGAATCTTAAATGGCCCGAGCTCTTTAGCCACTTTGTTTGCTCAGCGCTCGGGGTCTCTGCGGGGGGAGGGGTCTGGAGCCCGCTGAACTAAACCAACCCAAAATCTGACATTTCAACTCAAAGGCTAATGGGATGCTTGAGAATGTCCCGCGATCTCTGCTTCTGTCCTGACCGTCTGGGGCTTTTTGCCTTCTCTGTCCATTCTCTCAGATGTTTCTCATTGAGTCGTTGAAGTCTGCATGGGTGTCTGGCTGTGAATCTCTAGTGCTTTGCGGCGAGAGGGCCACGGGAAGAGCCCAGATTGAAGTAGAGACTAGTGCAAACCTGCAAGAAATGTATGCAAAGTATCAGTTTGGGAGTACAACAAAATTTATTATAACCCTTTTGATCTTCCACATCTTTTGCAAATCTTCCTGCGCAAAAGTGAACAGATGTACCCGTTTACCTGGCATTTTAATAATTAGTTTACGCCAGAAATCAGATCATAATCAGACTAAACATATGCAATGATAGAAATAAGCAGAAAAAAGGGTTTTATTTTAAGACATTCCTTTTTCAGACCAAGATTTCAGTTTGTTTTTTATACCTTTCGAAAGCTTCAAGATCGGATCAAAACCGTCTAGAGCTTTGTGCCGCCATCTCCGTCCATTCTCTCAGATGCCCCGACGTTTTTCATCGAGCAGCCGAAGTGGGTACGTCTGTCTGGCTGTGAGTCTCCGGTGCCTCACAGCGAGAGGACCACAGGGAGAGGCCAGACTGAATAACACAGTCTCTTCTAATGGAGGCCGGGGACTGTGCATCTCTGCCCTCTCGGACCAGCCATTTGTTCTGTCTAAAGGCTCATTTATTCTGTCCCAAGGCGATGTGGTGAAAAACATCTCTAATGATGATAGTAATCCCCAGTAGGTTAAGATGCTGGAGCGGCCTCTCATGTCTGCAGAGCGCTCTATTCTTTGACCCCCTAGGGCACTTCTGTCTATTGGAGCAACAGACTCACAGAACATAGCTCAGAGGCTGTCGTGACCCCCCCGGTGGACACAGGCATCATCATATCCACTGTGTCTATGTGTTATTGATGTTTCTTCTGCATGTCAGAGGGTATGTATTTACACGGACAGGAAAATGCAGATAACTAGAATAATCCAATAACGCAGCTTATATGATCTGATTTAAGTTATGTTTGCATGAAGAAATCTGATCAGTCAATACATGGATTTTTAGGTTACATTTATATCATGACGGTCTGAACAGAAGATGCAAAAGTGGCGTCGCATCTTCACTTTTTATTCTGTGTATAGACGGGAATAAATCTATACGATGACATAAAAGTGTGTGGAATTTGATTGGGTGTGCATGCCAGCCAGCTAGGGGGCGCTGTGATACACTATAGTATTGTATGTATATGACATGAACACGTACATAATGTGATCTGACCAGAGTTTTGCGTCTTGGGCAGTGTAGACGGAAATGCTCCATTCAACTTTTCCATTCTGGAGGGCGGTTTCAGATTTTGTGCATTTTTAAGCCCCAAAAACGTTGTCACAGTCTAAATGAAAGGCTCCTATGATAAAATATTTTGTCATTTTTACCCGTAAGTGTCAGGCCCTTAGACTAACTGTTGTATTTTTTGAACTACATTGAATTGTATAATAATCCTTTCAATCTTTAACTTTTTTATGCAGATCTTTCCTGTCAAAGCCTGCACAAATACAAACAATCAAACAGAAAACCGACTACACATATCAGATGTAACTGTTTACCTAACATTTTAATTATCAGATTACTCCAAAAATCAGATCATGATTATGTGAGCAAGTGAACATAGCCAGTGATCAACGGGAACATAATGCAGGGGTTTTATTTGAATAGATTCTTTTTTCAGACCAAGGTTTAGTTTGTTTTTATAGCTGACTATTACGAGTGCTCACCAGCGGTCTTCTTCTAAGTGATCACCGCTACTGAGCAGTTAAAACTGTCAGGTATGAAAGCAAACTAAACCTTGGTCTGAAAAAGAAATCCATTAAAATAAATGATCAAAAGAGGATGAATGCTTCCTTGAGCAATCTGCAAGTTATCTCACGGATAAGAACAAACCTAGTCTAATAAACATGAAGTCACTTTTAGTGGTTCCAGTACTGAAGGTGCAACTATGCAGCTTTTCTGGTGGAGGCTCTGCATGCTCGTCTGTATGAAGATGTCACCGCTTATCCACGGTATGGCTTTAGACGCATCTCCATGGAGGCAAGTGGATAACACCACTAGGTAAAGTTAAGGTCACATCTGTGTAGAGGAGAGCCTAAAAAGAGGTCAAAAGTTTATATTTAAAGGTGCACTATGTTTTCTGGATCAAGTCCAGCACCTGGTTATTTCCATGGAGATACACTAGGACAGCGGTCCCCAACCCCCGGGCCGCGGACCAGTACCGGTCCGTGGGTCATTTGGTACCGGGCCGCACAGAAAGAATAAATAACTTTATATATTTCAGAATCTGAAAGATATTTTATTTTGAAAAATGACCCGATTCCCTGTTACATCCGTCTATGTCACTCTTGACGCAGGTCCAGGCTCTTCTCGGTCACCGCTAAAATGAAACCCAGGAGCAGCAAAATGAGTAAAAAACAAACGTCTTTGGAAAGTTTCTTTGCAAAGGGGAAAAGGCCCAGCCAGGAGACAGAAGAGGAGCCTACGACTTCCAAGAAAAAGAAAGCTACATTTAATAGACAATATCAGGAGTCCTACTTAAAACAGGGATTTATCCCAACAGGAGATTCCCACGCAAAGAGCTGCTCTGCATAATATGCGGCGACCGGCTCTCGAATGAGGCAATGAAGCCCTCAAAACTGCTTTGCCACTTGGAATGCAGCTCATATCATATTATTTTGTTGTATTTATCCGCCACACCTTAAACGCCGGTCCCTGAAAATATTGTCTGATGTTAGACCAGTCCATGGGGCAAAAAAGGTTGGGGACCGCTGCACTAGGACATTGCTTTCCCTGGAATGTAACGCAGTATGGCATTAAACATGGTTATTATTGAATTATAGATGTTTTTACAATAAAACTCTACCTTGAAAAGTACTTGCATTGTACTGTAGGCGAGTCCACCTCTCCACAAATCGGACCTGTAAATGGGCAAGGTGCTTAACAATTTTATTAAGTCCATATTTAAAACCGCGACAGCAACGTTTTTCCATGCCAATTACTTTTTTCCCCTTGGTCCATTAACAAAGTAATTTAACCAGGCCATGCACTCCTACATACTATTTTAACCGCAGTCATTTAAAGGTATTATTTAAATCAGACAGACCTGAACAACTTGGAGGCATCAAAGCTCAGAGATACATTCTTCCTCGCTTGCGTAAACTCTTGCAGCTTCAGAACACAAAGAGTTCCATTAAATTGGCTGGAAATTGCATATATACTTTTAAGTGCTGGACCCGCAGTGTGAAATATTAGCCCAAATTTACTATGGGACATACTTCGCAGCACTTAAAGATGGCTCCCCCTTATACGGAGCAGCTGTGGTGTAATGTGTAAGCGAGCATTTGGCAGCTCTATTAGTGGAGGTGGAGGTTTATTGCTTCTCTAAGGTTCTTCTGGGACTAGTGTGTTTTACTCATTTACTTTGGCCACAGATTTTCGCAGTCTCTCCCGTGCCTTTAAATTGGTGACTCATGTAATACGCCGTTCTATCAGGATAGCGATGCAGGAGAGATAACGCACGCCAACTGTGGGAGTAAGCGCTATATATGCCTTCCATACAAATTGTTCAGTATTTAATTAATTCTGCGAAATATAAAACCAAAATGTGGAGAGTGGAGACGCTTGTTTTTGCTCCTGGAAATATCAATGTAATTAGCTGCAGCATGTCATTTACAAATCAGTCGTGGCATTTAGGAACAAGCAATAAAGTGAAAAAGTTGTATTTGCATTTGAAAAGGAAAATTACAGGAGACTTGTACCACACTGGCATTTTGTTTATTTGACTTCTATGTTATGACGTGTTCCTGGCCAAGTAGTTTTCAGGTTTTTTGTTGCCAGGATTTCAGCAAAACCAATTTTTTATTAAATGACTAATATGTTTTTAGAAGTCTGATGATGAAAATGTCACTAATGTCCATAGATATAGGACATTTTTACTTTTTTTTTAGCCATTCCTTTCTACTTTGTTTTCTATGGCTCTGGAATCGGACCATAGAGTATCAAAAATCCTTCTTCCTAACTTGGGACAGTTTCCATTCCCATTTTTTTCGATAACTGTCTGTAATCTGTAATCATAGTACACACCAGATGAATACTGAAAACCGGGAAGCACTAGAGACCTTTTGACTCGCATGACAACCTATAATCTGTGAATACCAAGTAGCACTGAGGCGTCCACTAAAACCAGCTTTTTACCAAACCTGTGTGGGTGCAATTGGCAGTAAGTATATTTGATCCTTACTTAAAATTGCGTAAAATATTTTCGGCAACAAGCGCAGCTCCAAAAATCCCTCTGTTTTTTTTCTTTCTTGACATTTTCAATAATCCATTCAATTATCCAACATGCAAACCATCAAACTAACCTAATATGCCTGCAAAAAACGCCATTACCGCTATCAATAATTTCATCACATCATTTCGTTTTAAAGTGTTTCTAATTAAAAGTATAGCTGTGTGAATCCGTCTTAACAAGCCTCCAGCTCATTACTCTCTCCTCTCTCCGCTCAGGCGACACACCATAGTCATTTTAAAGCACATCCTCGCCTCTCTCAAAGCCTGTGACAACCAAAAATCAAACCCGGGCCCCTCTTGCCGGAGCTTGCATAATACCTTACCTTGGCTGACTCAATAGACAACTTTTCGTCCTTTTTTAAATCTCTTAGTTTAGCTGCGTCGATGGGTGAGTGCTGTCAGAGAAAAGCTTCTGTTTTAATCACTCTCGCTTTACATCTGTGATCCGATTCGGTTTTGTGACGTGCTACGGAGAAAAGTGTCCCAATTTCACGGCGTAAAACATTGACGTTTCAACATCCCGACTCCCTCTAGGCATATGCGGTTTGGTATTAACACTTAGTCATGTACAGTGAGCTCGGTTAGACAGGCCCGTACAACTGTTCCCTTAGGCTTGTGTTGTGACTGCGCTAAATGAATGAACGTGCCATTTTAAGCAGGGGTTAAGGGCGTATTACTAGTTAATTGTGTGTGATTTAAGTGTGGTGTGCGCGTCGCTGGAAAGCACAGTCCCAAACTCCCAGAGAAGTAAATATGCATGTCCTCTGCATAATGTAAGTCATAAATATAGTTAAGCTACAAGGGCTTCTGAGGAGCTTTTGGAATTCTTACTCGGTTCATTATGAATTACATTAACGGTTTATTGCCTCGACGAAGAAGCAATTGCAGGTTATGTTTCCTTTATATCTGCAACAGTCTCAGATGTAGAAACATTTTGGAATTTACGCCAATGAGCCATAAGATTATAAACACTTACGGAACAAGTGAGATCTCTGTTTTTTCCTTCAGTAAAACCATTTATATCATGACGGTCTGAACAGAAGATGCAAAAGTGGCATCGCATCTTCACTTTTTTTTCCGTGTATATTGAATACACGTGAATTTGATTGGGTATGCATGCCAGCCAGCTAGGGGGCGCTGTGATACACTATAGTATTGTATGTATATGACATAAATGCGTACGTAATGTGATCTGACCAGAGTTTTGCGTCTTGGGCAGTGTAGACGGAAATGCTCCAGCGGATCATATTCAACTTTTCCATTCTGGAGGGTGGTGTCAGATTTTTGCATTTTTAAGCCCCAAAAACGCTGTCACCGTCTAAATGAAAGGCTCCTCTGATAAAATATTTTGTCATTTTTACCCGTAAGCGTCAGGCCCTTAGACTAACTGTTGTATTTTTTGAACTACATTGAATTGTATAATAATCCTTTCAATCTTTAACTTTTTTATGCAGATCTTTCCTGTCAAAGCCTGCACAAATATGAACAATCAAACAGAAAACCGACTACACGTATCAGATGTAACTGTTTACCTAACATTTTAATTATCAGATTACTCCAAAAATCAGATCATGTGAGCGAGTGAACATAGCCATAGTGATCAACGGTAAAACCATCATTTATTGTATTTAATATTCATGGTGCACGATGTATATTTTGGAAGACACGTCACATTCTTGTTATTATGAAGCGTATTATTAAGTTATCGTTTTGCCTGGAGTAATACAAGCCAAGTTTGTGGAAAGGCGAGTTAGATTATAAGGAAGTGTATGTTAGCATGCTAGTTGTTTTTCATTGCAAAACTCTGCTCCTTGTCTCTGAGATTTGTAAAAAGTGCTTATAAACTCATAAACTGTGAATGATTAGGGTTCTTGGAATTCATAAGGTAAGTGAGGAACAACTTTGGACCACAGCAAACAGTTTAAAACAAACTAGTTCTGTTTTTCACATTTTCTAAGACAGTAAAAATCCAGTACTTCGCCTTTAAAAGCTGCGGTCCCTGTCAGCGTTCAGTCTGTGCTGTAGCACAGTGTTTGTAGAAACAGTGTTATTTTTATTCAACCTCTAGTTTTTGTAGTTTGGGTGAAATTGAATGCAGCCCACTTTGACATTTTCCATTTTCCGATTTTGCTCTTCAGTTATGCTTTTTGATTACTTTTGTGTAAAAAAAACAGGACACCAGAACACCAAGCTGATCAGTAAGCAAAAATGTAAGTTGTTTTCCATTTAAAGTATACACCGTTCTCTTTGATATCCGTAGTGGCCCGGGATAGACTGACAGCTAAATTAAGCGCACATATTCTCTCGCACGTTGCAGTGGATCGCCAAATTCAGCATTTCTCCGACAGCGATGCACTGCCAGCGTCTGATAGGTAATTTCTGAGGAAGCTGCCTTATCTGTCTCCTCCCTCCCCCTGCTCCCTTTACGCACAGGAGAGTGGAGGAGAGAGGACAGGAGATGAGAGAGCAGAGACGAGCCAGATACATGCACGGTCATCAAAAGAAGTCAGCAGCTCCAGCTTCAGATCCCTCCTCTGGATGCATGGATACAGCTTCCCCTGTATCCTGCATTGGTTTATAGTTTACACGTATGGGATAAATGCACCAAATGTGTACATAAGTGAAATAACTAATACCTTTTATATTATTCCTATTACTCATGATGCAGTGAAGTGAAAGATCCTGCAAAATCATGTAACATGAATAGACTGAGTAGTGGTAGTAGCAGCAGCAGCAGTGGTACTTATTACTTACTTACTTACGTACTTATTGCTACTATCTACTTGTCATTCAAGTAAAGGCAATACTAGTACTACTGCTAATGCAAAAAAAAAGTAAAAGTACTACATTTTGAAAAGACTCAAAAGAGAGTAGTGGTAGTAGCAGCAGTAGTACTTATTACTTACTTACTTAAGTACTTATTGCTACTATCTACTTGTCATTCAAGTAAAGGCAATACTAGTACTACTGCTAATGTAAAAAAGTAAAAGTACTACATTTTGAAAAGACTCAAAAAAGAGTAGTGGTAGTAACAGCAGCAGCAGCAGTAGTAGTACTTATTACTTACTTACTTAAGTACTTATTGCTACTATCTACTTGTCATTCAAGTAAAGGCAATACTAGTACTACTGCTAATGTAAAAAAGTAAAAGTACTACATTTTGAAAAGACTCAAAAAAGAGTAGTGGTAGTAACAGCAGCAGCAGCAGTAGTAGTACTTATTACTTACTTACTTACGTACTTATTGCTACTATCAAAAGCAAGTAAAGCAATACTAGTACTACTACTACTGCAAAAAAAAGTAAAAGTACTACATTTTGAAAAGACTCAAAAGAGAGTAGTGGTAGTAGCAGCAGCAGCAGTAGTACTTATTACTTACTTACTTACGTACTTATTACTACTATCTATTGTCATTCAAGTAAAGGCAATACTAGTACTTCTGCTAATGTAAAAAAAAAAGTAAAAGTACTACATTTTGAAAAGACTCAAAAGAGAGTAGTGGTAGTAGCAGCAGCAGCAGTAGTACTTATTACTTACTTACTTACGTACTTATTACTACTATCTATTGTCATTCAAGTAAAGGCAATACTAGTACTTCTGCTAATGTAAAAAAAAAAGTAAAAGTACTACATTTTGAAAAGACTCAAAAGAGAGTAGTGGTAGTAGCAGCAGCAGCAGTAGTACTTATTACTTACTTACTTACGTACTTATTACTACTATCTATTGTCATTCAAGTAAAGGCAATACTAGTACTTCTGCTAATGTAAAAAAAAAAGTAAAAGTACTACATTTTGAAAAGACTCTATAATCAATACCAATTTCAATATCACAGTGATACATAAAAAATGATGTTATACTTGTTTTAATATAACACAATATCGATTTTCAATACTCCTGTTCAAATTAATATCAGTATCAGTTTGAGTTTCAGTGTCTATTGAACGAAAAACTTACTGCCAATACTAAAACTGGGTTAAGATTTCACTCATCAACTAGGATCTGGCAGTCAAACTTCCAATGGGCAAGACACTCTACCCCAGTCTCAAAGTGTCAGCATGTAAAAAGATCCAAAATCTCTATAAAACTGGTTCTGAAATGTTTATTGAGCATTTGGACTATGAAATGTGGAGTCGTTTGTTTGTGCCGATCAGAGGCAGAGCTGTGAGGAGGGACGGAGCAGTGTCTGTGTAATTCACATCAGAATGGCTCAGACTGGAGGAGAAGCTTTTGACTGGCTCAATGACCCTCCTGTGGAACCAGCCCAGAATAGATCCCTCATTTCCCTCAAGCCACAGCCTCATCTCTGAGAACCAACGGAGACACTTGAGGACGGCTCCACTCATTTGTAATGCACACGCTCTGGTTTATTACTATGAGTGGAGTGATGCTAATATAGTCTTTATTTTTGTTTATTTAAAGATTTAGTAGATGTATTTACTTTTTTCTATATGTATCTTTATATATCCAGAAGTTATGTATGCAAAATATGTAATGTACTTTATTTATTTTTCATATTTTCTTTATTAGCCTCAATTAAATGAACAAACGCCCAAAACTAATAGTATTGTAGCACAGTAGTAGTTAGATTTTTATAGTTTGAGTTACAGTTTTGAGTAAAATTTTAAAAAAGAACAACATATAATCTCCATACTCACTGATGGGAAGAAAACTTAGTTACAGAAATACCAAATACCTGCATTAAAATGTATTTTGTAATGGACCAATTAGAGAATACTTGTAATACTTTCAAGCGGGGTTGAATTTAAATGATTGTGTAAAGCAGCATTGAATTAAAAGCAGCTTTATATTTGTTTCACTGTTTCTTATGCATTTTTTATCACTAATTAGAGGAAAAAATCCACTCACCATAAGGGTGTTTTTTTTTTTTTTCCATTTTTCTGAGTGATTATGTGCAGTTTGAAGCCTAAATTACATGATCAAGTACCATCATGTATTTTTTAGATTTTAGAAAAGTAACTGTACCAATACTAATTCAGATGTCTCCACTGCACTCGAACGCATCACAAAGAACTGGTTGAAGGTTGAAGTGCCTTTGCTTCTACAGTTTCTGGTTAGTTTTAGCATTTTTATTTGTATTGGCCTTGTGTAAATCAAGAGCACGGTTACAATAACATCATTTCTGAAAACCAACACGGGCAGATGAGAAGGATCCAAAGAATTCTTAATACCCATGTTCCGGCTTAGTATTAGCATGCACCGCTGCTAATCCATTGTCCATCCCCTGTTACCGATCTGGTATGGTACAGTTTTAAGACAGTACTTACACCTAATCACCCAGCTCAGTGGAACCAACCCCGATTTGTGCGCAACGGTTTGAGAAAAAGTCACGAAAATGACCACTTTCTCTACGCTTGCATGACATTTAAATGGGGAGTTGGTGCGCCCTTGTCCGCGTGCTCCCCTCTCTGCTGGAGTGAGATTGGGTTGAAGTGGCAGCTGCAGGCAAAGCTCCCATAATTCAACAGTTCTCGTTCAGAAGAGGTCATTCGGTTACACACTCCCGGAGACCACAAGTGGGCTGTGGGGCCTCAGATTCAAATGAACACAAACACTCTATTATACGGCCTGTGTATAATTGGTTTTCTGCGTTCACTGTGCCCTTATGATAAACGTTAATAAAGAAATGTAATTAGCTGCTTGAATTATCACAGAGAAGTATAAACCCAAAAATTCTTGCCTCATTTAATCTATACATTATCATTATTACTAAGTTGAAATCCAGTTAAGATACGTCGCTGTTAACAAAAGCAGTGGGACGACACTAGTGTATAAATGAAGTCATGCGATATTTAAATTGTGGAGTTTTCATTTAGTGTCCACTGCTCACTCAAGAAAAAGTTGGACGATGAAGACGTGCTCAGACCTGTCACAATAATCACTGTTGTTTTAGCTCTAATAAATTAATATCTAAGCTGCATGGTTGAATAAATAAGTCTTATAGCTAATTATTGCTTCATTCTGCTCTTTATTTATTGCAGCTCGTGCCTTTTAATGATGTTGTCTATTTAAAATGTTTTGCTTGAATGATCTTGCTTTATTTTAATTTTAATCTATGTCATAAAGTAGTAATGTTCAAAAATGCATTATTGTGACAGGCCAAGGTGGGCTGTTCAAAGCAAATTATAGCAAGAATTTAACAAATGTTACACAGCGTTTATAGACATTTTGTGATCTGTGGGAGATGTACTGTTTGCATTTTGATTTAAGGCAGTGTAAGAAACAGAGCTGGTTTACAGTGCTCCAAAGTTATTCTTCACTCTTATGCATTCTGAGCATTAGAATTATTCACTACAATGAGTTAATAACCAGTGTTGGGCACGTTACTCTGAAAAAGTAATTAGTTACAGTTACTAGTTACTTACCCAAAAAAGTAAGTTACTGTGTTACTCTACTAACTAGTTACCCAGGAAAGTAACTAATACGTTACTTTTTTAAGTTAAAAAAATGTCAAATAATTTGGAGTAAAGCAGCAAACAATTATATTAAGTAAAGCTGATAGCATTAAAATCCGCAGTGGATCCACTTTCAGTCCTCAAATCCGCCCCACAGTCAGTCCACTTTGTGGATCCGCTGCGTATTTGTTCCGTATTCTCTTTCTGACTGTCGCTAACCCAAACCTCAGGGCAGCTGCTGTCACACAGCGGATCTGCTGCTAAATCATCTTAGATCTGCACTGTAAATGCACTTTTAACACAACATTTATTAGATGTGTTACTATCAATGAGCGGATGTCCAAGTGGACTCCGTTGCGGATCCGATCGGCGGATACGCGACGAATCTTCGGCAACCTCCGTTGCGGATCCGCCGCGAATACTTTTTGCTCTCAGGGGAGGTTGTGTGGGTGTCTTTGGTTTGCTCAACATGAAATCTTACTCTGCTTTAGCCAATCAAATAAATCCTGTGTCTGTACACGAGTTGAGTGAGATGCCACATTCAAAACCAGTAGGTTCAGTAACGCGCAGTAACGGCGTGTTGGTACCGGTAACAGTGTTACAACTATAGATAAAGTAACTCGTTAGATTACCCGTTACTGAAAAAAGTAACGCCGTTAGTAACAGTGTTTATTTTAACACCGTTATTCCCATCACTGTTTATAAGCGCTTCAAAACTTTAAGAAAGCAGAGTTTTGCCCTTACAGGAGCAGCTAGTGAACATTTTCCCAGTACTCTGCAGGAGACAGTCAGGCCTCTTTCTCTGTAAGACCAGTCAATGGCAGCTGAGTCAAGTCATTTTGGGAAAACATAATCAACTTCCTCTGTGCAAGTATTAAGACTGAACATTTATTTGCTTTGGACTAAAGGGTCATGGCCACTCGCCCAGTGAAATGTATCTGGAGTTACTAGAACTGTAGAAACAAAGTAGTGCTTCAGTTTCATGCACATAATCTCTGCTGTTAAAGCTATTACTGGCACGCTTTGTTGGAACTTTTGACTCTCTGGATAATCTACCATATCCCCTGATGAGGTGCAAGGAATGGGGGAAAATGAATGATCACAACCCATGAAATAAAACCCACATAGTATATCTTTTGCTTCCAGCGGTGGGCGATGATGACAAAAATACATTTTGAGATCTTTTGGATGCTGATAACTGTATTCAGTTTTCAATATTATGTCAATCTGCCACGCTAAAACTTTCTTATGAATGTTGTGGTTATGGTTTAAACAATCAGAAAAGAGCTGAAATATGACTCCTCTTGTGTGGAATTTTTTAAAAGAAAGATTCCACTCTTTTTAACAGTTGTTATTTTGATTTTACGTACCTTCAACACACCAAATGTGATCTATTCTTTGATATACATCTGTAAAAACACCAGTGAAAAGATAGACAAATATGTGTTTTTTTTCATGACTGATGCATTACTGTTATTTAGAATCCAGAGAAGCCAAAGACGAATAAGCTTTGCCAGTATTTTTTTGGCCGATACATAGCCAAGTTTGATTATTTTACCCCAATTATATGATTTTAATTCAGTAGTCACATTTTATACAGTGTTCTCTTCATAGTAAAGTGTTCAGATGAAGCTTTATGCATATTTTTTAGGCAAATGGTTGGTCAAAACAAGATATAAGATACTTAGGGAGATGTTATTGCTTTGCTTTGCATGTTCTAAACAAAAAAAGTGTCGTACCTTTCACCGGAAAAGTTGCACAATGCACATTTAAGACTATAATGATACTCTAAAAAGTCTCTGCCTTTCACCTCTATACGCTACTTGTTCATATTTTTGGCTGTGCAGGTTCACGAAATCTCTCCGCTGTATTTTGTCCTTTGTCTTGATTCGGTGGACCTCTTTTCCGTCGCCGAAGAAAAATTCCCTGTGATGAAATCCACACTCTCT
>KN511609.1:24129-35493 GCA_000787155.1 Scartelaos histophorus
TTTCTTCCCTCCCTCCCTCCCTCTTTGCACATCCACACCTCTCCCTCTTCCTCAGCCTTCAGTGAGCATCTTCTATCCCGTGGCATGATTGCGGTTTGCGATGCGATCCTCCGGTCTCCGCGGCCCTAACCTTGTCATGGATTTTCCCTTCAGCGCTGGAGGGAAAAAGCTCTGCCATTGATACCTAACTGTCAGGCGCGCTAGCAAAACCAAGCGTATTGCATCACTGCAGAACGAGAGGGAGAGCCGGGTTAGCTAATTGCCATTCTGAGGGAAAGTGTGAGACCAGTTGAACCACTAGAGGAGCAGAGGAGATTAAAATCAATAGCTGGAGGAAGCGGGAAGGGAAAAGTCTGCGTGAGTGACAATTGGCATATGAAAGATCGCTGATGTTTTGTCAACTCTGGGTATACCTGTTGAAACCCTCATGTCGTCTTTCACTCGGATGTCTCCAAAAACCTGACGCGCCACAAAAACGCAAAAGAAAAACTGGCTAAAAAGTGTTCATTAATAGTAAAGGAATTGATCCGACTTGGTCTCTGTGGGTTTTCCTGACTGCCTGTGTTTGTAGTGGGCTCATTATCCATCTCTGCTCCAGGTAATTGCCGGCTTGTTTTGATCAGAAAGCTTTTAATTAGTTGCTCATTAGCATTGTTTAATTAAACTCACCCCATGCCTTTTAGAACCCAGTCGTGCCCACGCCGACTTCATTAGATGATGTTGGATAAGCGCATACTAAAGATCGAGCGATAGATTTGTGCAGGATTAGCGCCGGTGTTCAGGATGGTCAATAGCGCCGGATTTGCTTCATAATTATGGTTTGTTTTGATTTCATAAGTGCCACGTACTTCAAATCAAAGCTAATTGAATGCGGAAAAGCAAATAGAAATATAAGATGAATAGCTTAAACATTGAACTTGAGCAACGTGAACCATGCAAACTTTTAGCTAAAGTCGGTGTGGCCGTAAGCTGTACTACTTTAAATAGAAAGAAAACGAAAGAGAAAAATTGCGATTCATGAATTCCAAAGTTTCCAAAGAAAGAAGCCCAAAGAAAAAAATATAGTGGGAATTGTAATAGAAGTTTTTGTGCACTGAAGAAAAAAAAAAAAAAAAGTTACATCTCCTCATTTATTTTGTGCGGTGTGTCTCTAATTTATTTATTTTTTACCAATAAACTTAATATATTTTACCCTACTTTACCTTGAGCAAAGATCCGTGGTTTAAAGAGTGTTCTGAGTATACTTGAGTTGAAGTTTGAAAGAGGTTTTTGAATGGCACACGGCACCGCCGAGGCACGAGACGAAACAGCATCAGGACGGACCAGACGAATGCCAAACCTCTCCTGTCTGCTCTCTCCACTCGCACTCCATTCTGTCTCTTTATATTCCTCAGTCGCACCATGAGGCCTTCAGTCAAAATCTTCTCTTCTTTTTATTTTTTTTTTTAACTTGTCACACTACTCTACCCTTTATCTCTAATTTATGCAAAAGCGATTTGAACTATTGAGGTATTTTGTGCACTTTAGGTCAACCTTGTATAATTGTACCGAATGTGGTCTCTCAAAATCATTATCGAATCTATGAAGCGTCTCAAAGTGACTCAAGTACAAAACTAAGAACTGAGGAAGGCTTTTCAGTTTATGTATTTAGTAGTTTCATTTTCCCTATCCATCAGTTTCAGAATGTTGAGAAACTAGCGCCGTTATCATAGTGATTAATTCAAGCTTTGTCTCAAAAAGCTGCAACCCATTAATCGACACCGTGTTGTTTCTTCATCGCAAACATACCCGGAATTGTGTTTTGCGTCATTCACACATGTTTAACACACAAACCCTGCATATTTAGGCTATTCTCTCAAAAAACTCCCACGTCCCACTGTGTTCTGAAACTCTATACACCTTCATTAGAATCATTTGGATGATTGCAGCCCAGAAATTGCCAGTCCTACTAAACAAAAGGTAAAACTTAGCTGTTAATATAAAAACTACCACTACATGACATCACAAGGTACTTTAAGATAAATATTTTTCTGTCTTGAACTGTTAATTACTCTTGCAAGGATCCTAATTTTCCAACTCAATTTAAATTTTTCAATTTCAATATTTATTTCATTCATTAAAACGAAACAAATCAATGCAACATATGGTACAATTATGATAGACAACTCTCCGAAACCCATGCTTATTTAGAGTATTTTTATCTGCTACTACCATTGCCTGATTAGTATTGCACTGACACTGTACACACGCAGTATAAATACAAATCCTTCCACCTCTTCTGCCTACATATGTGTTTATATTTGCACATGGAAGTGCGTCAGATAAACACTTCAGTTCGGTTTTCCTCTCACGTCCCCAATGGAGGCTGACAGTGAACAAAGTGTCAGTGTGTGAGAGAACGAATGAAAGCCAGAGCTGCCGGGCATCACACAAACACACACAAACACACACATAAACACACACAACACACACATCTGAGGACTGTCCGAGTGACTGCAAACACTGTGGACATATAGGCAAGTCTAGACACAGAGACTGGGAAATGTGTGAGGATATTAGGGTTATTTAGGTTAGACTGTCAAAGCCGAACTGTCATGCAACTACCAGTGAAGCTAGTACATCATAATATTTTTAGACTTGACCGCAGAATGCACTAAAAAGTAAAGGAAGCTTGAGTATTGGCTGTTTTTGGTTTGTTTTGATCACATGGCCGTTAGCAGTTGCAGATTACGAGCCCTTGGAGCCCATTATGCCTCATTAGATTATACATGCCGTAAGCCTTGCAGTTTTGAAAATCCAGTAAACAGGAATTCTAACCAAGATATATCGGCCCACGACAGTCTAAACGCTCACAGTTCTTTGTCTGTGCCGCAGTCATAATCTTAAAACTAATTTTAAGCTTTTGTGATTCAGTGGAGTCCTTAAACCGATGCTTAGATGCTAATGTTATGGTGAAGGGTTTGCCGACTGCTTTTCTCCATGGAGATGTTATTTCTTTACCTGGAATGTGCCATGGTGTGGTATAAGTTTCTACAATAGTATTACTACAATAAATCCTACAATAATAATTCCTTCTTTGTATAGGGGGCGGTTCTCCACAGATCTGACTTGTAACCTGCTCATCACAGGTTTAATCTATACAGTGGGACATTCTAGACAAAGCAATAATATTTCATTTAATTCCATGGAGATAAGAAGGGAACCATCCACTTGAAATGTTACACAGCATACCTTTAAAAAAAAAAAAAAGTATAAAAGAAGTATAAAAGTAAGTATAAAAGATGCATTCTTACTATGAACGTGATTGCCTCTCCACAGATCTGACTTTTATTTCCATTCTGAACTGTGAATGATTCTCGTAATAACATCCCCATGGAGACAAACATTCCCCCAACCAGAAAAATCACGCAATGCACCTTCAACATCAGCAATGCACCATCAGTTAAAACCATGAATAATCTCTCCTTTCACTTGGATGATTGGTATGTAAAATAATTTAGCTGTCAACTTTTTGACAGTCCTGAAAAAAAAAGATCTGAAGCATAATGACTTTTGAAGGTTATGAAAGACAATTGTATTTGTCTTTTACAAAGACCTATTTTTATAAGAACATTTGCAAGTCTTATGGGTCGGTGAGAGACATGAGAATATTTTTGTATTGTGATAACACTAGTTTTATGCATTTCTTTCTCTTTCAATCTGGGCTTTTATATTAAAGCTTACATATTGTACCTTGAAAATATGTAAGTACTTGTTTGTAAGGTAAACTCTCTCATAAAAAAGCATGTAGAAAATCAGATAATGAAAACCAAGGCCCCGCGTCTGTTTAGAAAAGCCTTTATTGCATCTTAGCTGTTAAGGATAAAAACATGTACAGCGAAATGTTTCAGTCAACACATTCTTCATCAGGATGGAAGGACAAACCAGTTATACAGACGGCAACATGATATGAAAAGCATTTAAAGCATCATGGACATATGAGTGTGGATCTTTAGATGTGCACCACCATTATCTTATCATGATTTAACCAAGTTACAGTAGATGGCTTTCAAAAATACTACTAATACACATGACTATAACACATACCATAGACTATTTCAGTACAACACAAATAGAGGCAATATATATATATATATATAATATATAAGAAGTGTACACATAATTACAGTTTCTTTCTGCAGTAGTTGTTTGAGTCTGTCCTCCTCTCTCCTTTACTGTACTTTTGTCTTTTGATTTTCTTTTGGTCAAATGAGAACGCTGAGAATACCATACCATTCTCTAGTGCACATTACAGAGAAAAATATGCAGAAAAGTAAAGCAGATGCATTCATTTGAAGAATTTTGGATATATTGTTGTACCGTATTCTTCGGGCTATAAAGTGCACCGGATTATAAGGTGCAGTATCAAATAATATGTCAGTTGTGTCATTGTCCACACATGAGGAGCATCGGATTATAAGGCACAATAAGCAAAACAAAACGCGTGTTGGATAAATCGAACTTTATTCAGGTCATTTACAATAACTCTCAGTTGTAGCTAACACAAAAATACAAGTTTAACAGTTGGGTGATTTCGGTGATTTTAACACAAAAATACAAAACCTGAAATCTGCATGGTAATGGTGGCATTTTGGGTCCTTGTACAGCACACGGCAGAACTACCGGTATGTTGCACAGTCGCCCTATATGTGGCCAACATATTACTCCTCCTGACTCGCCCACTAATACGTTATTAGACTAATATGTGGACAAACAAATCGGTTGGAGGTTAAACACAACCAAAGGTCATACATAAGGCCACTGGATTATAAGACGCACTGTTGATTTTTGAGAAAACGTAATGATTTTAGTCCAAAAAATCCGGTACATAAATAATAAGTAGTAATACATTTTCACATTTTCAACTGTTCTATATCAGTGTCTTGAGTCAGATACTGCCTTGCGCTCTTGTTTACCCCTACCTTGATTTAGTTTGACAATTGCGACCATGATACCTCTGGTTATATGGAGCACATCCTCTCCAAACACTGCCATCTCATAACATCATTGCTCTTAGCCTATCATGTTGACATCATAAACAAAGGTACAATTAAATTTCTTTGATTCACTGTGCCTATGCGCTCCTGTCACACCCCATCAGCTCAGCACAACCCCGGCATCTCCCCATCCGAAAACGGCACGGCATCCTCCACTCGGCGGCTCTACATTTGTACCGCGGTGGTAATATATTGGATTATCTTGCATTATGTCTCTAGTCCTTATCTTTGAGATGTCCATGATGATCCCCCCCTCCGATGCGCCAGCCGCCTTCTCTATCCCCATTGTTCTCCTTGCAGAGCATTTATATACATTACAGTGCCATCTCCTCAGAGCTGAATTAAATCTTTGCACAATTCCATCACTCATTGCCTTATACCCAGCTCTGCTTTTCCTCCAGCAGCTCTATTCCCAGCGGAGACTCGCACTTCCTCGGAAAGAACCATAACGCAGTCTGAGATGTGAGCCCTCTTAGAAGCTCGGTGTAGACAGTGAGGAAAAGCTATCAAGTCTTTAGGAAGTACAGGGGGGTACGGAGGCTAGTAGGTAAGGGAAGCGCACTTAGAGAAACTGGATTAGCATGCCGGTGTTTTTTTTAGGCGTGTTCTGTATGGCAAAAAGCCCCGTTAGCATTCGGTTCATGCAATACCTGGAGTGAACTATGCCTCGGTAAGGATGCACCGCTCATCTCCTGGCTCAATGATTTGAATAGGGAGCCAAACACCGCCAGCTACAAATGCAACTAAAAGACGCAGAGAAAGCTCGTCTGCAGGGATTTTAGCGTAGCACAAACGGACATGCATGGCTTTAGTCGTGCAGTTGAAATAAAGTAAGAATGTGCGCTATCTATCTGACCTTCACATGCAACGGCTGTGCTTTCCTTTCACGCAACGTACCGATTAGCCAGTGTGATTTTCAGCCGTTGCATCGCGCTAATTTTGTTTAACATTCGCGCAAATGAGAAGAACGGGTCCCAAGGAAATGCCACGGGCGAGCGGCGAGAGGTGGAGGGTTTTGAGCGGAATCTCAGAGGCCCAGTCAGCACTTTTGAGTTGAATGAAGAGATAAGCTGGGAGCCATCTATTCATTACTGCACATATGACTATTTTTCAGCCAAATCTGGTCAATCCAAGCCGTGGTTCCGCTCTAGTTCTCCTCACCGACTTCAGAAAAGAGCAGGAATCTTCAAAATGTGGTCGTTCATAGTCGCTTACGTAAATTTTCTACTGATTTCTTTATTTAGATGATATGACTTTATCAGAAAGGACAAGGCGCGAACATTTAGGAGTGAATTATGTCTAATCTGCCTTTTTTTTTTTAATAAATTAATACATGGTTCTTGGAACTTCTATATAAAGGGCTGTTTTTGTAGCAGTTTTTGGTCTTTTGAGTACAATTTGGGACAGATACTCATCAGAAGGAAAAGCTAATTTTTATAGTATAATTCGCACACAAAGTAATTCAAAGTGCTTTACAGAATAAGAAATTATTTAAAATCACAATACAAATGCATAAAAATAGAAGTAATCATCATAAAATTAACTTTGCACTACGTAACTTTTTGGGTGTGGGTCCTGCATATTTCTGTAGAAGTGTCATTGTTCTGCTTGCATGTTCCACTTTTTGACTCTTTATGACTTTTATGGCTCAAATATCAATAGACAGGGTTGCTTTTCCACAGATCTGACCCGTAACTTGGTCAGGTGTGATCAAGTTAGGAAGGAAGATAGGAAGTTTTAATACCATATTGTGAAACATCCCAGACATTTGATGGATCCTCTGCCAGAAAAGTTACACAATCCACCTTTTAAAAGAGAAAAGTGCGTAATAGAAATACTAAAAAGTTCGTAGAGCCAACCACATCCCTGTATTTTAGTCTTCATGTGTTCTATGAGTGACAAATGGGTTTTTTCTTGCCCAATCAGCAGCGACTTTGACATAGATGCTTCTCAGCGATTTGTGCTACATAAAGAGTAAAAGAGGGCCGTACACTTGACTGCTAATCCTATTACGAGAGAGTGCTGCTCTTAGAGGGCTTCAACCTCACTTTTATTGGAAATCCTTTGCCGTTATAAAGCTTTTTAGCCTTTGGTCAGCCGATCGCTATCATAAATCTGCGGCTTGCCTCTGGGTATATTCCTTTGAGTTTGTATTATTGACGTAGCTAATTGACAGTTTGCTCGTAGTATTTATCTTACCTTTCATCTGATTTTTCACCTGGGACGATCCTTCTGGAGGCGTTTTTCCCAGTAAGTGGTCACTAATGCCAATCAGTTTAGCAAAAGTCCTGACAGAAAGCGGAAACAGCCAATCCCGTCTGTAATACCTCTAATTTCCCCCTTAGCCGATCTCTAAAGGCTTGTGCTTTGTCAATGCCACTGGACCAAAGAATAACTTCGGTCCTTCACCTCCCCGTATCCCCATCCACCCCTCCTTTTTCTAATTCATCTAATTTCCGTTCGAGTCGCCACCTCCTACCAGCCGGCGCCTGCTCCCAGGGCGTGAGGGGCGGCTGTGGCGGCTGCTCCGTATTCTGGGCTGGTTGTGTCTCTGGTGGAGAGTGATTGTGTGGGTGGCAGGGAGGTCAATTGGAAGAAATTGCGTTGCAGCTACCATGGAGCGGAGGCGAGAGGGAACAAACTGGATATTAGCCCTATCCATGTAGGCTGGGGTGTTTACAACAGCTATCCCCCACCCAAACCTTTGCCACCGAGCTCTGCCACACGTTTGATCGGATTGGTGAGGTTCAAAGACTCAATGTTTTGTTTTTTTTGTTTTTACAGGGGGCAGAAATTCAGAAAAATACACAACATAAAATGGATATTGTCACCTTCCTAAAATAATCGCCTAAGTCACAAGTTTTTTTTAGGCAAAAAATCCCATGATTTCAATGTTGGGGGGAGTTTTTTGTGTTTCCTGAAAAACCTGAAAAAATGCGATTATTTTGTGTCGATATTTTTCTGTCACTGCAACTATATTGTGATTTGTGATTTTAAAGATATTGGAATGCACAGTTAGTATGTTTATATTGCCTTCATGAAATAACTAAAGTCATGGTCATCTGAGTTGTTCTAAATTCACACTTTAATGTGTGAGTGACAGGAGAAGAAGATGGGGAGGTGTTATTACATATGACCAACTGTGAGGGAGTTGTAGACCACGCCCTCACCTATCAGGTGATTGGTGGAGGCACTGATTTGGAGGCGGGCCTTATCAGTGCAGGTCAGGTGCATTCCATCGCCCTATGAAATAATATTTAAAAAGCTGCTAATGTTAACTTAACAATGGGCAATATCATACTGAGACATGTAAATAACTGTAAATAGTGCAATAGTGGATGTGGCCATTTGTCTATGTGTAATTTTACCTTTGTGTGGGGCTTAGTGGTTTAGGCCAGGATATATAAGGGGATTTTGTGTTTCACTGGAGTTGTTGCCTGTTGTCTGTCCTGGGGAGATGCTGTCAGTTGTGCAAATGGTGTGACCCATTAAAAAGAAGGTGAAGAACTTCCATCTACAAATCTTACAGTGTGCTTATCTCCCAGAGCCATTCAAACCCATATTATTGAATACGGCTTTTCTGGGCTAGTAAGAGGCCAGATTCCATCTACAAATCTTACACCAACATATAGATTATAACATCACAATCAAATCATCATAACCCTATAGTTGAGAGTACGCATTTTAAATTTGTCCACATTCACGAGGATCAAGTGTTAAAGCATATTTTACAATGCAGGGTTAAAAGTTTTCTCTGTAACTTTGTGATTTGCTGATTGTAACAATTTAACTTTCAATAACAAATTGATTACAGCACATTCTTTGCACTTCCAGTACAATTCCAGCATGCACATGATTTGTAGCTGCTCGCCAGTGTTCCGCCTTGCGACTTGAGTCCCTGCAGCCTTGTTAGCTGAGTCAGCCAAGGAAAGCCCCACTGCTCAGGTTTCCAGAATGTTGGCACAAACTCAACATTCAGGTGTGTACATTTTCACCGCTCACTTTGTTCCATCCTTCAACAAAAGCCAAGCCATTTCAAAGCGCACTCTCTCTCTCTCGTCTCCTGGGTGATGTTGCCAGATGACTGCCTTTCAAGATCCAACAGTAATGACGGATTTTAGGCAGGAATTAAAGTGCCTTATGTTTTAATACTCTGTGGAAATACTATTTATCTTTGATCAGATCTGTCATGTTGTTTTAAAACAGTTGTGCTGTGTTTAAATGAATTAGAATGATCGCAGGTGTAACAGAAGTTAAGACTTTCATCAAGGCGCTGAACCTGCTTTGATGATGAAGATCAGGAGGAGACTTTGGATCTGCCAGTACAGAAATCCAGTTTCTTGACACAAAATCTTATGTCACTCTGCTGCTGTTGTAACAATGATAACTCTAGAATAACTTGTATATTTGGTTCAGGGTAAAAAACTAATTAATTCTGTTATATATATAATAATAACACATTTTGAAGTACTGAAGTAAAAATACTATAAATGCTAATACTGAAACCAAACCAAAAGCATGATTATCAACTACAAAACATTTAAATGTACAATATTGCTGCAATATATTATTAGAAACACTTTAGTAATGAGATAGTATAGTTTTAGTTCATAATTCAACTTACTATAGCACAAACTGTATCACATTGCAGAAAAAATACCAAAAATACTAGTACAAAGAAAAAAGTACTCACAATAAATAGTGACTCCCAAAAAATATTGTTCCATCCATTATTTATTGAACGATAAGTCAATATAGTGTGAAAAATCCCTCAGTCGTCCAGGTAGAATCCATGGTAAAAGGAAAATAAATTTGTCAACTAATAATAATAATAATAATAATAATAATAATAACTTTTGTCCAGTTGACAAATTTATTTTCCTTTGGTCAAGTCAATATAGTATTTATCATGACAATTTTATAGACTCCCTCAAACCAATAATTGTATACTAATCATATCTAGCAACTGCATGAATATAGTAGCTGTTTTTATTACAATTACGAGCAACTGTGTATGATCACAACTATAATGACATGATGACACTGATATAACTCATCTTCAGTGTTACGCTCAATATAATTAAATGTGTTGACCAAATACATAAAAGTCTGCCCATATATAGTGATAATTGGTCGCTTTTCTGCACTCACACATTCTGTAATAGGAAGTGGCAAAGGCAATTTCTGAATGAGACCTTTCGTTGTTGTGATGAGTAATTAAGATTGGCCTACAAAGATGTTGGTGTGAATATTTAATGGTGACAAAGCAGGGAGAGAGCATCCAGTGTTAAAACTACAGTTCATGTATAATTCATCGGTGCTGACAGGGATTGTAGTATCTCGTGTGTGGTTATACAGCCGCCTCCCTCCTCACTGTACTCGGGGATGTCATGGAACAAAAAAAGACCAAAGTGAAATGGCACCTGGTATCTTGTCAAGCAGTTACTTTGTGGGAATAAGAGGTTTTAATGTACTGGAATATGCTGGTAATCCTCTGAAATAGGAATGATTACAATAAAACGGCTGTTACTTTGAATTCACTTGCTGATTGAAGTAGTCTATCACAGTAGTTTTACCCGTAACTATTGGACAGAATATGTTATATGCTCAAGTTTGATTTGTTCCTTTTATGTTGAGTAGTCTGCAGTAGTATGCATGTCTTTTATCAAAACGGAAGGAAGAAAGCAAGTGCAGTAGCAAGTAAGTACTTCTGATAGTGGTGGAACAAAGTAAAAGTAGTAGTAGTGGTAAAAGAAAGCACAAATATACAAATAAAAACAGCTTGACAAAAATGATAGATTCAAGTGTTTTTCTGTACAAAAATCAGCACAAATCTTTATTAAAATCCCTACATTTGAAGCTTTATTACCTCTCAGAATATCTTGAAGTACAACTGTAAATGTGTACTTTAATACTTTTCCTTAAGTAGATTTTGCACGTTATACTTTTACTTGAGTATTTCTTTGTTCCGGTATCTGTACTTTTACTTAAAGGAGCATCGTGTAACTTTTCTGGTGGATGGGCCCGCCAAATTCTCCATGGTGACCTTATTGCCTCGTCTGGAATGTTTCACAGCGTGGTATTAACCCTTTCTGTCATCATGGAAACCAAAGCAGACCGAGTTACAGGTCAGATCTGTGGAGAGGCGACCCCGCTCACAGTCAGAATGCCGTTTTAAAGTTTTTTTTAGGGATTTTTGAGCTATAAAACACTTTTAATTTAATATATGTAAAGCAGAGGTGTTTAATGTCATACTGTGGAACATTCCAGGCAGAGTAATGACGTATCCATAGAAACGAGCAGGTGACGGACCCCCAACAAAAAAATT
>KN511611.1:391-11048 GCA_000787155.1 Scartelaos histophorus
TTTTATAATTAACTTTTATGTTGAGATGCAGAGTTTGAAGTTGAACACATAAATCTCCGTTTTGTTTTTGTTTGTTTTTCCCAAGATACTGAGAAGTGTTAAGATTATTTTTTGTTTTAAGTGAACCATAAATCCATTCAGGAGCATTTACATTTTAATGTAGGAGATGAATGAAAGAAAAAATCTGAACGCCTAAACTAATTCATGCATTTCTGAACATGTTTGTAAAGGTCTAAAGTACAGACAATGTTTGCCAAAATTACACCTATTCAAATAAGAAGGAAAAAAAAAAAAAGTCAGGCACAAGCCCTCTGATATTCCCAGACATAATGTGCTAATGTAACTATGTGTACTACAGCTGTAAATGTCTTTCTCCCAGGAGCCAATCCACCAGGTCAAGTTACAGGTTTCATCTGTGGAGAGGCGAACCTGATCTTAGTAAGAATGCAGGAATTTCTCAACAAAACAGCCTCACTTAAAGCCACAGTGTGCAACTTTTTAGCTAAAAGATTGACTCAAATAGAACCAAGTTTTATTCATTTTTATTGTCTATTGCGCTGAAAAATTTTGAAAAACATTTTTTATTGTGAGCTTGCATCTCCGCAAATCTGACTATTATTTGTTCTAGAGGTGGTTTCCATGGAAATCTTGTTACATTGGCTATAATCTTTCACAGCGTGACATCAAACTTACTTATCTCTATGTATAATATTACAGATGTATGGTTTTAATGGTTTTCTATTTCCTTAGATGCATCATGCAGGTGATGTGCAACCTCCAGAAAGTACATACTGTGGCATTGTAAGCAAAGCAGCAACTTTTCGATGACAACAACCAGGTAGCAAACCCTTATCAGAAAAGTTACATAATCTACCTTTAAGAAATGAGTGCAAAACTGAACATCTCACAACTTTCTCTCCCCTACACCACACAACAAAAGCCCATAGAATCACTCCACGCACTAAGGATTCTCAGAAGGCCTGGTTAAGATGGTTGTTACACCCTATACTCTATCTTTGCTCTCTCCGACAAGACATTTGAATCCTTACATTTGAAAGCGCCTTTGTCCGGATGACCGTGTGCAAACCTGTAGCCTTCATCTTACCAGCGATAGGTTGGTACATCCTTCAAGTCTACCAGATCAAGTGCCCTATTCTACCCTTTTAATTCAAATTGTATGACGGCACATCTGAAAGCAAAGTCGGTGAATGCAACCTAAAGAATGGCGCGTCGAGATACAAAGTTTGCTTCAAAAAGAAAAAGGATTTCAATACCACCGCAAGGCACACATAATGACTCCTCAGATGGAAGCGTGGACTTAGCCGGCGAATACATGAATAGTGATTGATTGAGCAAGAACCGAATATAATGGTAAAACCGTGCCTCCTTCAACGCCCACTAATCCGACGAGAAGGGAGATCTGACCTGTACGTAGGTGTGTGTTTTTTTGGCTCTTAAGTATCAGTCTCTTGCCGTTGCCGTGGTGAAAAGAAAGTTGTTTGACAGCCGGATATTAGAGCATCATGGCCAGGCGTGGATAAAAGCGTTGCAGATAGCAAGGAACATAAAACAGTCATTAATGTGGGTTGGCGGGGAGACAAAGAACGCCGCACGTGTTCAAAAACTGACACGGGGCAGGGGTGACCGGGGCGAAGCTTCTGCGAAACTGCAAAAGGATAATAACTGAAAAGGATTGGAAATTATAGTGCGTCGCCCACTCCGGTAATCTATAAGAAACATGGCGACGCAACTCTTCATATGCCAGTCCAAATGTTCAGGAAATCTTTCTCGGTTCGGTTACAATTCGATACCAAGTCCTTGAAACAACAGGGACAATCATGCCACTATCTCAGTAGATTTGATCTGATAAAGCCAGTCAAAATAGAACGGTTCAAAGCAATGGGCAGGATTCAATTTCAATTCAGTTTTTTTGTCTCTATTTCTCCATAAGTTTTGTTGGCTGGGTTAATGACAATTTTCAACAGGCAAATTTTAAAATTTAGTTTCCATTGAACTTTTTCAAATATTTATTGTCAGGTGCATAAATCTATGTTTGACATTTATATGAAGCATTTTTAATGTTTTTTTTTTATGTACATGAATTGGCTACGACCTTAAAAAATGTCTTGTGGTGCGACCTAATAACCTTAAAAATGTTTTTATTTTCTAAAACATGGTTGGGATGTTAATCTAAGTTCTGAGTCATATGAACATGAGATTGAGATTTGAAAACATGATATTTGAAAGAAATTGACACACTCTGATAATATTTGTTTAAATATTATGGGGAAAATATATATTCAAGAAAGGTGAAATTTTATGAGGGTCTAAAACAATTCAGAAAATATGACAAAAAAGAAAAAATAAATGTGATTAGATTTAAAGATGTTTAAAAATCATCAGTGAAGGGGGGATGGACATGAACATTTGAACACTTTAAGTACAAAAAATATGCATAAAAACTAATGATTTCTGAAAAAAAGATTTGGTTCCATGGAGGTCAGAGGTACTACAGGGATGTGGGGAATTATGAAATTTCAGTCTTTTTCACTGAAGAAATTGGAATTGGACAGACGTCATGTCATTGACCCGGCTTCATCATGGCAATTATCTCTTGAATGGTCAAAAGTCAAAAATGGCACCCATAACAAAATACTGAAACCAGTAAATATTTTGTGCTGCATTTCAGCCAGAAACATTACACTGCTGTTGTGTCCTTTGGCAAGACACTTAACATACTTGCATTCAATGCCGCATTGAATTCAATGTAGCGTGACTAATTTGATTCCTTTTTAATAAACTTTTTTGCAAATATGTCTGTGTAATCCTTTCGCAGATATCCTAAAACACATTTCTTTGTTTTAACAGAACATACTGCAACTATTAGAAAGTACTACAGATGTTGTCAATTTATTTACCACGCAAAAAGACCGTCTCCTCTCTGTACACTCTTAATTCAAAGCACGCAATCGCTTCTGAAACCTATGTTTTCGAAATACTCCGCACAATTTGTTTTAGGACCTTCCAACTCCACCAAACAATAAGAATTGCTCCTTCTCTTCTCAACTTTTTCCCCAACTTGGACGCTGCTATCCCCTCATCTCCCACTCCCCTCGAGACCAACATTGTTCCAGCTCTCCGCACACAAGAAAAGTAAGTTGGGAGAACACAACTTTTAGATTTTCTTTATAGTCCGTCCACTTCGTCAAAGCGTCTTGGGCCAGCGCTTCCGTAAAAATAGCAGTGGGAATACACAATGACTAATGACGGTCCACGGTCTGTTTCAAAGCGTGGAAGAATGGAAGGCTGTCTTGGCTGCGATGGCGTTGTATAGATAAACAGTATGGTACTAAAAAGAGAGGTGTCACCAGCCATATGCTAGTTGCTACGCTATAATGCGGAATCCGGCGAATTATCCTCAAGACAACCATGGCAAACTAGAATCTGCATTGCATCGCTTCATTTAAAAGGTCCTGTACTTGATTTGGAATATTCTAATGCCTTGTTTATGCTCCACTTTCATACACAAACAGATTTTGAGATGTTTCTAATGTCAAGGCTGTGTTCTGTTAAAGCTGTAAAGTGTCATTTTTTTGATTTGGGGTCCGTTGCTGGCTAGTTTCTATGGATATGTCATTGCTTTGTCTGGAATGCTCTGCAGTATGACGTTAATCCCGGTAACATCATGTTTGGTTAAAAATGAGTTAATTTGGGGATATTTGAAACATCCTTTATCATGTGAATAAATATCGTGAGTCAATTTGATTGTTTTAAGAAGAAATTAAAAGACTATGACCTTAACGTCTTTGAAATTTTGAAGTAATTTTTCTGCTTTTGCCTTTGTAACTCTACCTTACATTTATTTAATTACAGATGTTTTATAGCTAAAAAAACAAAAACAAAAAAAAAATAACATTAACTTCATGCATGGACAGACAATTTCACTGCTTTTAAGTCATTTTCTGATAGAAGTGTTTATATCTAAAAATTCACCAAGATTTTGCAGTGTAGAGGTGAAAGTGTGTGGACTTTGGACTGTGTAGACACGGATGAGCTTTTTGGAGATAAAAAAACAAACAAACAGAAAACCCCAGTTATGTTTTTGCAGAGGAAACTTGTTTTAAACTTGTAATGTAAGTTATATGTTTACAATACAGGACTTTGAAAATGAGCTAATTGACAACCAAACCTGCCTGTCAATAGGAAATGACACATTTTTCATTGGCAAACGGCCCTTGTTTGTCTCTCCTCCTCCTCTTCCTCCTCTTCCCTTTCTCTGTGATGTGTCCCTGTCTGTGCCATGCAGTGGAAACAGGACGTGGCGGATAGACCGGGCGGCTCCTGGGGGCCCCTGGGCACTGGCCATGTTTGTACCTCTGTATCATTTATGTGTGTGTGTGTGTGTGTGTGTGTGTGTGTGTTTGTGTGTGCGCGCGCGTGTATTTTCATGTGCGTGTGTGTGTGTGTGTGAGAGAGAGAGAGAGAGAGAGAAAAGAGGAGGGAGGGGTTCACACCTCCTCTTCACAATACACAAAAGGAATGAGTTAAATAGAGTCTCAGTGTTTATCCTGGTTTCAGTCGTGTAGATTATTTAGACAGTATTGGATTTCAATAAATAAAAACAGAGGTACGTGATTCCACACTCAAAAATATAGTTTGCATAAACCTTCACGTATAATCTATAGTTATGGTAACTTCACATATCTGAGATGCAGCACTGATACTTAATACTTAATAAATAAGTAATAAGCGAAATATAAGTCAGTCAATCATATAATTCTTTGCTGAATGATTGCTGCTATAATATTCAATACACAGAAAAAATACACTCTTATTGTAAATACTGTAACTGCTTCTGTGGAACAGTTTATCTCCCAAAGGTATGACTGTTTTTTGTTTGACATGATCAGAAGGGGAGGCTGAGGTGTTTGAACTTTATAAACACAGAGGAGCAATTATAGATTACCAACTGATGGCATCAAGAGGTGTTCCACAGAGTATTGACTCTAACCCTGCATACGTACCTGCAAGTATAATAGTTTAGTATAATATAACTTTTAGACACTATTTTAAGACACATGCATTACATTAATACACATGCCAAGGACACCAAATGTATGTCTGGAGCTAATAAATTCTAAATGATGCATGATGCAGAAATTCTATGGAATTAAAAAGGTCAAACGAGGACTTGAAAATATTTGTAATTACAAGTGGATTAAGATGTGTACAACTGTAAAACATTTCATTTGAAGGTGTGAAACATGAGCAGAAACACACTTTTGTCCAACTTCAAGTCATTTGAACTGTTGATACGCTGATCTTTTTTTGCAGTGCTGGCTGATTCCAAAGTTGACCTGGCACTGACCTGGAAGCACTTCTCAACACCAGCGCTCAAGTCTTCCTGTTTGGTGCCTCTGAGCTTTTCTGCTAACACCACGACCGGACATATCTGCTAACTCCAGAGACGCAAAGCAAAACATGTCATCCTCTATCTCGCCAGAACATTTCTTCAAGTGTCATTGATAGCTCAGCGGACGCAGCGCTCGCCGGACGCAGCGCTAACCCTTGGCGCGACCGTGCTGTTCTTGTATCTTTGATGAGCGCATCTCCTCTGACAACACTACGGAAACGCAACCTTTTCACTTCGGCATCTGGTATTCCACTTCTTCAGCGTAAACACTTTTTTTCTGTCTCGCAAGCATATTAATAAAGTAATACACATGGATCTTGGAGCAATGATGCACACACATACACATCCAGAGCAAAGTCATGATGGTGGACACGGCAATATCGAGCAAAGGTAATGTCAAGAAAAAGGAACACGATGAACTAGAGAAATACCAGGGGCTTAAGGAGGAGCTGGAGAAGGCCTGGAAGGTGAAGACATCAGCGGTGCAGCCACCCTCAAACTGCAGGAGTGATTACAGCAGATTCCAGGAAAAACATCAGGCATCTCAGTCCAGAGAAGAGCAGTACTAGGAACAGCAAAGATACTACTCAGAACTTTCAAGCTCCCAGGCCCAACTGGAGGTATTTTTTTCAATAAATTCCAGTATGAAAGATTAAATAACAGGTACAACCATACCACTCTTATAATCTATAACCATCCCATCTCCGCCAACAACATGAAATGCTAACTTTTCACTTTAGACAGACCAGTGAAATAGCAACAGGTTTGATTGTAACCTTCAACACCTTCCAAATTTGGTCCTATAACTGCTGGCCTCGACTGGTTTTATTTGGCTGGAGCTGATTGCTACAGGTGACATCACACTCTCATTTTAGAGCAATGAAAACAACTGCAATTAAATAAGTTGTGTACATTTTATATATAAATTATCTTGTGCTTGATCTAAGGTGTTCTATGTTCTTCAAGTTTCTTTGGCATAATGCTGGCCAGACGTTGTTCTTGCTCGACATGGCGCTAACCCTCTGCAAACATGCTACTCTTGTATCTTTGGCTTGCACATCGCGTTTGACAACAACAGAAACCATTCACTTTATCATCTGGCATTCTCCATCTTCAGTGTAAACACATTTTATTTTACCCTCTTGCGAGCCTATTAATAAAATAACTCATATGAATGAATCATCGGATATGAATTAAAGAGCATTGCTTATGTATATTTGAGAGTTGGTATGCGTGCGTTTAGGGCAGGGGGCAGTGCGGAGCTCTACCCGTGAGGCCTTGTTGGGTGCCGGGGCCCGGGGCTTGCCCGGAGGCGCGGCCCATCTGGAGGAGCCCTTCGCTGGGCGGTGGCTGAATTAAAGATGGGCAGAAGGTGTCAGTGTGGAAGGCCATGAGCGCTGGGAGGCCCCGAGTCCAAACGCCAAAGACAGACAGATGCTACATGAGACAGGAAGAGTATGACAGGGATAATCAGAGGGAGAGGACAACATGGCAACGGCTGTGTGCCACATCCACTCGCTCTACACAACTCTTTTGTTTTAGTGGTCAGCCTAAACAAAATGGAGAGCAGTGCACTTGTGAGAGTGTGAACCCAGCGGTGACATTCTGATTCACAGTAAACCTCTGCTTCGAGAGTGCTTGAAACAGGAGCTTCCAGAGTGGCTCTTCTCTCTCCCTGGAATGGCTCCTCTCTCTCAATGGAGCGATTCTTTTCACTCTAAAGCAGCTCCTATCTCTCTAGAGCAGCTCCTCTCTCTCTGGATTAGCTCCTCTCTCTGGAGCAGCTTCTCTCTCTCTCTGGAGTGACTCTTCTCTCTCTCTCTGGATCAGCTCCTCTCTCTGCTGCAGCTCCACTCTCTCTAGATCAGCTCCTCTCTCTGGATCAGCTCCTCTCTCTGGATCAGCTCCTCTCTCTGGATCAGCTCCTCTCTCTCTGGATCAGCTCCTCTCTCTGCAGCAGCTCCTCTCTCTGGAGCAGCTCTTCTCTCTCTGCAGCAGCTCCTCTCTCTCTGGAGCAGCTCCTCTCTCTCTCTGGAGCAGCTCCTCTCTCTCTCTGGAGCAGCTCCTCTCTCTCTCTCTATCTCTCTCTGGAGCAGCTCCTCTTTCTGGAGCAGTTCCTCTCTCTGGATCACCTCCTCTCTCTCTCTCTGGAGCAGCTCCTCTCTCTGGAGCAGCTCCTCTCTATCTCTCTCTGGATCAACTCCTCTCTCTCTCTGGAGTAGCTCCTCTCTCTGGAGCATCTCCTCTCTCTGGATCAACCTCTCTCTCTCTGGAGTAGCTCCTCTCTCTGGAGCATCTCCTCTCTCTGGAGCAGTTCCTCTGTCTGGAACAGCTCTTCTCTTGTGCAGCAGCTTTCCTCTCTCTCTGGAGCAGCTCCTCTTTGGAGCAGCTCTTCTCTCTCTGGATCAGCTCCTCTCTCTCTCTGGATCAGCTCCTCTCAATCTGGATCAGTTCCCTGCCTCTGGAGCAGCTCCTCTTTTTCTGGAGTGACTCTTCTCTCTCTCTCTAGATCAGCTCCTCTCTCTCTCTCGCTTTCTGTCTGTCCTCTGCAGACTGATATTTGGATGAATGGTGCACTGTGCATGTGAACAAGAACTTACCCAAAAAGTGAAGTAAACAGAAGTAAATCTCGAGCACACTGGGTAAGTCCAGAACACAGTAACATTTGAACCTGACCTCAGTCATTTGACTTTTTCATGGGCATGAAGCTCTTTGAAAAGGACGACATGGAATCCTGACTGTTTCATTGGAATGAATTTTTTGTCTTTTTTTCACTCAGTCCATTTATTTTGTCCCATTTCAACCAGTTTACAAAAATGGAAAATATTTGTCTTATTTCTAGCACCCATCAACAACTTTTAATTACACTTATAAAAAAGTAGAATTTGTCTGTGTCACATTATGATTTTGGTACTTTCTTTTTTTAATCTGTTGCGTGACGTGCAGCTATCCATCGGAGCCAACAGCTAAATTGCTCTTTGTTGTGATGACGTTTACAGCCATTGGACACTGGAGTTTAGACTTGCCTTTTGGTCATTTTAGATAAATATCGCAATTTAAAATGTCCACATTACAACCATCTACGGGTGTCACAGAGTGTGACTATATCACAGTCATGAGCACAATATGTCTTCTTTTAAACATGTGCCGGTGTGTGGCGAGTGTTTAGCATTTGAATGACAGTGGAGAGGCTGCAGCTCTGTGGAGAATGAGCTAGTGTTTGTAATGCACCTTTCACATGCTTCAGACTCTGGGCTTTTACATGTGTGTGCAGTACGACAAAGGAGCTCTCACGTCTTCAATGCACCACCTTTGTCACAGAGTACAGGCGCATGTGGGTTTGTTACCACCACGTAAAGAAAAACAAACTCTAAGACACAGGCTAGCTTACAATCCGAGGTGTGTAGAGTACTGTTACTTCAAAATAATATAACTGAAACAGAAGTACAAAGAAATCATGACTCAATGTACTTTATAATACTACTAATACTCAACTAAGAGTAAATCAGGGTAACTTTATTTAAAAAAAATTGTATAACTCAACTGGAAGTACGAAGAAGTGATGACGCAAGTAAGAGAAAAAATCTACTTTACAATTCTGATACTGCTCGACTAAGAGCAACTGTCAAAATAACTATCTGGACGTAACATCTGATTTATAATTTGAAGTGAATGAGGTGGTAGAGTAGGTAAAAGAGTAAAAAATAATATAACTTAACCAGAAATATAAAGAAACTATGACTGGAGTAAGAGTTAAAATTTACTTCATGACTCTGCTACTCCTCAAATAAAAGTAACTGTCTGGACGCCACATCTAATTTATAATTTGAGGTGAATGAGGTCAGTAGTGTAGGTTTCTATATTTTTGTTGTTATGATTAATTTGGGTTTTAGTGGTGAAAACCAGTATTTTTGTGTTAATTGGCTTTGGCTCAATTAACCCTCAGTTTGGACTTGGACTTGTACAGAGCAGATAACCTATGGAGCTTGTGATTGAAGTGTATTTCTGCTGTTGCCTGTACATGTTGTGAATACCTTTCAGATTCACTGTCTTGTTTATAGCACTCTTCAAACTTTTTTGGAAACATTATTAATTAAATTATCAAAAACATCCTTCTGACTACGCCATTGTCATTACATAGGAATAGAACCCCATCATATCAAGTAAGAGTAACTGTAACTGGACTCAACATCTGATTGATAACTGAAGTGAATGAGGTAGGTAAAAGAGTACTGTTACTTCAAAATAATATAACTCGGCTAGCAGTACGAAGAAACTATGACTCAAGTAACAGCGAAAATGTACATTACTTTCTACTAAAGTAAGAGTAACTGTCTGAAGGTAACATCTAATTTATAATTTGAAGTTTATTTAATTATAAGTACAAAACAGACCTTTGTACATGGGGTCTCTTAGTATCAAAAAGGAGTTTGAAATTGCCTTCATGACAACATTATTCTCGACAGCTTTCCATTACACTTTGAGCCTAACCATATAAAACAAGTATCTTCTTATAGCAGTGACTCAGTGGTTCTAAGTTGAATACCGGTGCCAACAAGTGGACATTTATGGATCCTCGGGCAAGACACTTCACCCACCTTGTCTTCCTTGTTTGCATGAACATGGAGCGAGGGATGGATCAGACTGGCGACCGCCTTACCTCAGGGCATGTGTGGTCATTGTAAACAGACTTTGGGTGTTTGGAAAATCAGAATTCGGTGTACGGTGAAAGCTTTGTCAGGAGCGAGAGATAGAGGTGAGTAAAGAGGAGAATGTTCCATGCTAGTTATCTCCGCCTCTCAGTGTTAGCTAATAGAATTGAAGTGTTTTGCATACATGCTAATCATTTGCACAGGCAGAGGATTATGGTCCGGCACTGCCAAGAGTGTCCCTCCCTGTGTCCCAGCGAGCCTCTGGACCGTCCTCGCGTCCAGCTTTGGTGAGACCTATGTGCGCTCATGTTTTACTCTTGTGAGCTCATTTCAAAAGTTACTTGTGTGGTCTTTGAAAACAAAAAAGTATTGTGCTAAAGAATATCACATTGTTTTTAAATTGTGTATTAATAGTGTGTATATAGCATTTAAATGTAATTGTTAATCTGTGCAGCGCATTGCATTACTTTGTGTCTGATTTGTGCTATACAAATAAGCCCATTGTGAAAAGGTTCTAACAATATAACCCATATAATGTCTGTGTCTTTAAATATAAATGTGTGATCATTTTGTGAAAAAAATGAAATAAAAT